>VBVQ01000141.1:0-70428 GCA_011636635.1 Tetramorium simillimum | reverse complement strand
AATTTAGTATTCCCCCCCCCCCCGTATTTATTCGTTTTAGTGTCCAATATGGTGGTAATATGATCGCGCGTTATTGCTCTCTAATCAGGAAATCTAATGTGTATAATTTTCAGCAACGTAAACTGCAGAATGGATTAACTATTCACGATAACATCTAAAATATTCGCATTTGCCCGAATCGATAACGAGATAAAAATCACATAATCACATAATTATTAGGATAGCTACAATAATTTATCTACCTACGTTACATATGCGAGGCTTAATTTGATTTCTATATTATATTATTAATAGTAGTTTAAAATACTTTCCATTAAAATTCTCCATTACATTATTGTTGCGTAATAAAAAAATATTTAAAATAGTTTTAGAATAAAAAATTAATATTCTGAAGAAGTTTTTTTTACAAATTCTTAATATCTTATTATATTTAATTAAGAAAGATCTGTAAATAATATTTAAGTGGCTATAATTGATATTTAAATAGTTTTAAAGATGCCAAGTAAAAATTCAGGAAAGTTTTCTTGATTGCATTTTTCATCATGATGCTCCCAAACTTTTGTCGATAATTGAAATGCTCATCTTAGTCCCTTGCTCAATTAAAATCCTTATCATTTATCTCCTCGAAATTCATTAAGTGAAAGCGAGGCAACATCCAAGAAGTTATCGGTTTAATGTCCAGTTGTCCATTAATCCTAAGTGTCTGACCTAAATTTATCGTATACACCGAGTTATTAATAATAGTCCCCGCGATATCGGATGAAATATATCGCGCATTTACATTTACCGTATTGTACTTTATCAAATTATTATTCTACGTTGTTGTACGTTGGACACATTCAATGTGAAGCCAAGCAATCTTCGCAGTTCCCACAGTTTCGATTGCCGGGTCACAATAAGGCTGCATGAACGATTAACGTTCTGTCACAACAAGAACGTGCGCATTTCTGTTCTTGGACACAATTAATGCCATCTCTTTTGAGGTTTCTCCATCGGCTTTGTCGAGCCCTTTTTCTAGGTCGTGCTTTAGTCACGTGACGAGAGTAGAATTGCCCTAGGGACGAAAGAGAATCGCCTCGTCGTCAAATGTCAACCCATAAACGCAGCCCACTCGAGTTACTCAAAAGAGAAATACGAATCTGGAGAAGCAGTCGCGAAAGGTTCGCATAATTTTATCACCGGTTCCTAACAATGAAATTTATGTCGGCTCTCCGATAGCAACGTGAAATCCCATAGTGAACAAATTTATACCTCAGCTGACATTTATTAAAATAAGAGAAGTTTTCCATCACAGAAATTGCGACTTTAAAACTATTTAAACGTCAGTTATAGCTACTTAAATATTATTTAAAGATCTTTCTTAACTAAATATAATAAGATATTGAGAATTTGTAAAAGAACTTCTTCATAATATTAATTTCTTATTCTAAAACTAATATTTTAAATATTTTACTATTATCTTATTCTTTATAGATTTTTCTTTCTTATTCAAAATTTCACCATAATAGAAAATATGAAGTAACGATGGTCCATTAGATAAAAGTAAACGAAACAGCCGTGTTTCGCGTTTCTGTGCATTTAAAAAATTCTGCTGCGACTGAAATTATTATAACTACTGTCATTGCAATAAATCGAGATGAAGTCTGTCGTAACAATTCAAATATTCGCGGTACTGATTGTGGAAAATTGCAACAAGCTTCTGCTTGTTCACCATTGGCAATTTCGATGCAATGCGCCACACTTTCTGAAATTGCCAGCTTTACCGAGATGGGAAACGTTGGTCTCGAGTGGGGAAAAACTGTGGGGACGCTTACGTATACTGTCTCGGTGAATAAAAATACAAATCGGATGTGAAAATAAAATATGATGGAACGCGTCGAAGCGCGGAAAGGAACTTCGAAATCAATAGAAGCCGATACCGGGTCTGTCGAACTTGCTCTGGAAAAGCATATGAAGTATGTACAAACTGCGTCTACATAGACTTTACAATTCGTCATCGATCGGCTTTTAGCCGACGGCTCGTCCTAAAAGTCACGTATATATTCTGCAAATTAAAAATTGCAGAGTATCAAATTTAAAAAAAAAAAGATCATTTTTCTTTATTCAGTGCGTTACACTATTTTTCTTCCTCTTTTAATTTATTTACTCTGTTTTTTCCAGCGAATATTAAAAGTTAAAATGTTAAGAAAATAAAATCGCTTAAATTGACAGTAGTAGATACGCATTTACAATCCGTTCTACAAATTGTCGTTTACATACATCCTCTTTTAACATTTATCTCGTGGGCGTTGAATTGTCGATTTTTACTAACGGTAGATATTTAAAATCGTAATTCTGGGGCATCATGAATTATACATGTGGTACATACATCGGTGCAGTCAGCCATAGCTGTCATAATTTTCGACAATCAGCCTGTGCACTCACTGATATCGCGTGCAAATTGGAATAAATATCTCTCTTTACGTTTCTCTTGCTTGCGTTCCTTTTTTCCAACTTTTTTCTCGTGACACGGGACATGATATTCCAAGATATGTATTGACAATTGACACCACACCGCCGGGATCTCGGCGAGAAAACTTTCGGCACATCTTTCGAATTCGGCAAGGAGATTCCTCTTTCGTGAGTTCTTCGCGACTCGTGCGCGTCTCGTGAATGTACTGCGATGCACATTTACATTTAGATGAAATTCCATATTTTCACACAACTACCGTTGCGATCGCTAGGGCCGTCTGAATATCCCGGCACGGATTTTTCGTTTAACGCGAGAATAAAAGGATTTATTTGACCATTCTATTTCATCAGGTCTAAAAATCTATATTTCTATAGACATTGCACGCAGAAGCTCTTCGATTTTTTTAAGCTACGTTGAATCATAATTTTGCAAGGAAAGATAGTGCATTCATTAATAATTAATTATATTATGTCCTTTCATCACCTGATAATTTCAATTACAAATGTCATTTATTGGTCAACAATCGGATTGCTGTGCACTAGTCGGAAAGCCGCATTGTTTATTAATATATTAGCGAGCTATCGCTGTCCGATCACTTTGTCTCTTGATTACGTAACAATGGTATTGTTGTCTACTGTATGGGAAGCCTAATAGCAATTCGGATGCATGCAACTATGATGGAATCATGCGTTCATTAGTGGGTATCTAAATTAACATACGCGATATTCCTGTAGCGTTCAACAATAATGATCGACGATACTGTACATGTCGCCACGAGACGACATCCAGTTTTATAACAAAAGCATCAGCTTCTTCCACTTTGAATTTTACGTATCGATAAAAGTGCCTTTCGTGATTAATAAATTTTTTCCTGCGGAAAAGTTTGAGACATATCGATTATTTTTATATTTTTTGAAAAACGCGATAAAAATAATTCTTTATTTGAACTGACAGTGACGTAGTTGGAAAACTGATAAAGTGGAATAATATTTGCAAATGGATACGTACGTCATAGGGTAGAGTATTTCATAACCGTAAATAGATAAAAGGTCAACGAACGTCCGTTGGAAACTTATAAACTAATTGGGATGGTAAAATTATATATTCGTGGACAATTCGTTTTCTCTTCGGTTTTAAACGAATATTCACGAGCTCACGTAATAATATTCCAACGAATGGCTGCGCGAATTTATAATTCTATACGTTCTGTCCCCGACGAATAAATTAATCACGACGTTAATTGAAGCGATGATTTCGTTTAGGCCGACATCAGTCGGCATCGCGAATCCCAACGGCATTCGAAGCTTTCATAATTATTTTATGAGCGAACGACACCGACAGTATACAATGCCAAAATTATTATCGTACGTGAAAAATCGATATCTAAAGACAAAATGTTTATTTACGTTGCACATACTACACACCGTACTTATTCCGGCTAACGCGGCAGCAAAGAGCTCTCGGTAGAGCTCGGTAGAGCTTTTTCTTAATTAAAAAAGAAAATCTATGTACTAAACGGGTAGGAGTACGGGCACTTTGTGAAAGGGAAGGACGTGGTGAATGTGATACTGTAAAGATAGACGGCGGGGAGGGTCTGTTTGCAGGAGAAAAAAAAGACTGAGGCGCAGGTGCCACTGTATACCATGTAGACATTTTATATTTTCAGCACTCGGCGGTCACGTTATAAATAGGTCACAAGTTATGAGTCCACCATACCGCTTACACAGTCACTTCGTTTACAGTATACATCCTATATAAATGTACTCGTACGGTTATCGTTTGTTTTACAACCTCGATATTTCTACGGGGGGATACATATGTAGTAAGTGTATGCGTGTCATATACGTTAGATTATGTTAACGCCTCTCTATATCGTATGTATATTATACAAATAAGTGGTACATGCGCTGGCACTGCTCGATTGTTTAGTTGCATCCTTCGTCGGTTGCGCGCAGGTATATATATATCTTCAAACACGTTCCGGTTGTTTGTACAAACAATCCAATTACGTTTAAAGAAACAAAACAACATTGTTAATGTCACATGCGTTTATCTCCGGCTCTCCACGTTTCATCAAAATATATTCGCGGAAATTAATATAATTATCTTATTTCAGATCAAAATGGCGAGATAATAAAAATTCATTACAGCTGCGACGTTTTCTTAATGCGTTTTTTTTATTTAATAAAAAAGTCGACAGTTACAACATCAATCTCGCGGGATGTCTAATATTCGCGTAATACAGAAAGATAAAATGCGCCTCGATAAAATTGCGGAATGCAGATATTATCTTGGAGAATGAGTTTAAGCGGAATCGCGAGAATATCCGGATCGCATAACCGAGATACCAAATAATTAGAGACGACGAAATTACATAGCGGTTGCGCTTGCATCGTCGTGTACCATTCTCGCTTTCCCAAAGCAGAGAAAGTTTCAGTATGCAGGGTTTGTAGAATGGATCTTCACGTACGCGCGCAATATGTTACGCGAGGAGTTACATCACGCGAACGGGATCGCGTTTATTCGTTTATACGCCGACACGGAATTCATCATGATGAGGATGATTTTCGACGAAAGTCGCAAACGTGCCTCACGGCTTGCGGTTTTCGTAAAACGCAGACGTTTAGACAACGAACCGGAACGTGCCACGGGAGAACATTCTTCCGCACCTGCTACGATGACGAACTTAGGGGCTCATTACAGGCAGTTGACGATCTGCGCGATCATCGCGTTCCCGTAGATGGCCGTTCCGAAACAGCGCGCGAACAGCGGCGCGCTAAAAAGAGAAGCATTTTTGGTAGACTCTCGTTTATCCCCAGTCCCAGTTTCCGGAAGCCCATTTTACAATCGCGCAAATCGCGAGTGCTACCTGTATTCCGTTCTATAAAGATACTTTGGTCCGTATCTTCATCGCTCATTTAGTGCTAAATGTGTTTTGTTGCGTTTCTGTTTTTTATTTTTTTATTATTTTTTTTTTTTATTTATTTGATAGACGAGCTCGCAAATGGACAGCCGCAATTAGCGCTAAATGTGCGGTAAGAATGCGAGCGTTCGTAATGATTCGTAAACGCGTACCGCGCTTATCGATGGCTACTTTTAAAGCGATATGTCACGACCGAATGAAGTTTAGACTGCTTAGACGTGACTTAACGTTCTGACGACCGAAAGACGTCTGCATTTTCGTCTCTTAAATGTTGTAGATCGTCGCAATGTTAAACTACCACGGTCGTACAATATTTTAATGTACGAGTAAATAAAACTTAGTGACTGTTTAGACTCTACCTTATTTAATCATTCGTACTAATTTTATAATTGATTTTCTAATTATCCACGCGATTATAAATTTAAGAACGATATCATAATACACGACGTTCCGCAAAAATATGATTTAATGATAAGAACGTAGAGACAAACGAAATCAGATTTCTCTTAAATTAAATTTTCTTTTTTTTTTAAGTGGATTTTTAAAAAAGATCTATCTCTCTGCTTTTGACTGGAAAATGACGCATATTTAAATTGAATCAGCTTGTCATTGTTCCTGTGTATGTACAAATGTGAAATATCATAAAAGATGATTAGGCATTAGAGTTCGTTAAAGCATATAGACTTGCTTGATTGCAAGAGAACGAGGGGTGTTGTATATGTATTATAGCGTGACTTATGCTGATTGCGATTCAAAGCCGTGATTGGACCCTTGAAGTCTTTGTATAGCGGTTATAACATGTGAGCGCGATCGAGTCGCGGATCGGCGAATATATTTTACATACGGCGAGACGGCAATCCGCGGCTGGAAAGGACTGGAAATCGTAACGAGGGGGGGGGGTTTGCATTTAAGAAATTGCATCGAAATCGCATCGACGGGTGCGGTCGGGCACCGACAAGCGCTAACGGTCCGCTGTAACGTTATCCGATTCTCCATTTTCATTCGACAGCTCGTGCTTCCCGTTTCAGACGACTGCATCACGACGGAATAATGAAACGCCCGACAACAAAATCAATAGTAACAGCGGTTTATGACGATCGATACATATCCGCCGCTGTTACGGGATAACAATTGTTACGGTATAGAGCGATTCCGGCACACTCTGCCGTAAATCATCAAAGCTTATTTTACCAATAATTCCTTGTTAATAATTCCATTATGCAAGTAAATTTGATTATGATGTCATAATTATGATAACAATTATTACTGGGATAATACCTGTGCAACGCGATGCAAAACTGTGGAAAGGCAAATTGAGCGTTTATTGATAACTTAATTCCCGTTTTCATCAATTATTTTATACCAGTAACGCACGATAATTTTTCTTTTTTCGACAAATTCATGTTGTACTCCGGGACTGAGAGGACTCGTTGGAGCAAGCGGAGCTCGAACGACAAGCGGTTCGAATTTCCACCTTTTAAACTTTTATTTTTAGGGGCACGACGATATCCGTGCCGCGGAAATAATGAATACATATCGTCTTCAAACGCATTTCGATGCGACGGGGGATTATAAGTTTCGATGTCGCTTTCATCTCGTCGGCGCTCGATCGATGCGATTTCTTTTCGAGGGAAATTTATTCGCGACGTGTATGGTGCGCGTGATGAGCATGAACGAGTGCATCGATTTCCACTGAAATAACCATTGAAACAAGCACCGATTTTGCACAGTGGCGTAACGGGATTAACATGAACATGCATATACGTGCGCACGTGTCAATTGCAGTTAAACTCACGCGAAAAGCGGGGCTTTCACGGCAATTTTTCGTTTTGACACTTATGTACGTTCATCGAGCAATTGTGCACGCACGCTTTAGTACGATCGATGCATCGTTCCTTAAAGTTCTTCGGCGATCAATTAAACCCCACGGGGAATTAAAATCTGCAACGTGGCTTTAACACTTATAAATTTAACGTATAAATTTAACAAGCGTTCGACAACATATATATTTAACAGCTCTTGTGGAATTATTGAAAACAATATGTTTCCCTCTAAGCTCTAAACGTAAAGCGTAAAGTTTTAATGACCATTATTTTCCTACGTTTTATTAATATCGTCTTTTAATATATAATTCGATACAGCGTAACACATTGATTTCATTAGAAATGTTCCTAAGCTCCGCGAACTCATTGCGCGATTTATGTTCCTGACGCCTTGTTCCTTTACGCCACTGTCGCGCACGCGAGGCTCGTAAGAGGCTGAGAGAGGACTCTAGATATAACTACGAAATTGGACCGAAGCGACCAACCATAAGTTATTCGTAAGGGCGAAAATGATGTAGAAAAGTACGATCGATGTTGCACGAGACGTCTCGTCCCGCCGTCGCGGCGAACGAGAAACGGTCTGCGTGACGCTGCATGTAAATTCTACGTTTAAAGCCTGGACCACAATTCGCGACTTGGCGCGTGCAAATAATCCTAATAGCTAAAAACACGTACGTATCGCTAAAACACATAACGCAGTGTCCGGCAAAAGTCCAACCCTGACAAGCCGAACGCCCGGAATGATTTTGGGAGGCCCCAGTGTCTTCGAGTCGAGCCACTGATGCCCGGTCGTTCGGCGGATCATACATTTTGTAATGGATAAAGGTGCCACGATTAATCGCGTATCGCGTTTCGACCGTCCGCATCGTTAACGCTGATACCGTTTCCGCGCATTTATCGCCCATTCGTTTCGCGCCTCGAGTATTAAACAGGTCGAACGGCGTTGCGCGCGTTTTTAACGATAATCAGCGTCGAAACGGGGTCGTCCCCGCAATTATCTGTGGAAAATCAACGGGAAGAGAATTATTGATGAACCGCGCGCGCATACATTTCGAATTAACCGAAGAATGTCGCGCATATTGATAACGGGTATCCCACGTGCCTCAATCAGGTACAACGGACCCTGCTGTACCTGACGGCGGTCTCCAGTATAAAAATAAATAAACTCTACTCTCTATCCTAGGAAATTCAACGACATCTCAACAGTACGTCTAACAACATAATTTGCTAATTTCGACAGTATTACTTATATACCTAAATGTCGGATCGAAGTCGGTGGGAGGACTGTGATCTTAAATCGAGATCTGAGCTTCATATCTCGATTGGTGTTCCAAATTACTCACTCGATATATGTGTGTGTTGCACGGTTAATCACCAAGTCCCGCTGCCGACTTGCCCTCGAGTATAAAGTTACGCCGCATTCGCGCAATTATCACGACAAAATATCATCTATCATTCGATATATCGTTATATATAGATATATCCTATATGTGTCTCGTACATTTTATAGTTGTTAGCTTAGGCATCGTTTGTTTCTACGCAAGGATAAAAAACACATAACACGCTATATACAAATATAGTACCAACGGAATGAACGAAAGGTCAGGTCACTGTCTCTCACTATACAAGTGATTAATCAATTAATATATTAATTATTCTAATCGGGAATATCGTATTTTCAGCGAGTTGTTAAACTCTAAAATAATAACCGAATTTCTCTAATGGCATTTAAAAGAAAACGATGTAAACTATCCCACGCGAATTTTTGGCGAAATCCTGATAATGCATAAAACAATTGTCACGTTGTTTAATCTATCTCCGACAACATAATCAAGAGGTAGCTTCAAAAATCAAAATGACTTTTAGCGCTCATCATTAGCGACATTATCACTCGTGTTCACGCACGCACACACGCACATGCGTCAATGATACCGGACGTGAACGGCGTTAATGATAACCCAGATAGTTAATCAACAACACAGTGGCTCACATATGGTACATGCTATGTACAGGACGCACTGTACTGATCGATTATCTTTAGACAGCCCTCGCAATTAATCACGATTAAGCAATCAAGAATAGATCGTGGACGGGTCAATGGTATTCTCACGCCACACATACGCACATATGCACACACACACACACACTTTTTCTCTCTTTCTCATTGTAGTTTTCCCTAATTTGCAGACTTCCACATTCGTTGACGTTTGTACGTTTGTTAGCTAAGAACGCTTATGTACAATAATAGCACTGCATTCACGCATGAATATGGATGAATAATAATCTGACTTATCAAGAAAAGTATTTTATTTAAATATATTTCAATTTTGCCATTATCACCTTACCGTATCATATATTATTTCATATATCATTTGTTATTTTATGTATAAAATACATAAAGGAAACTTTAGACTGCCGATCAGATTAATCGACGCATGGTTCACATCTTTAAATATATCTTGCGCAAAAAAATAATTTTCATTTATTTCTTTCTTATTCAAATCAAAGCTTGATCGTGCGAGGCAAAAGCAAGAAAAGATTATTTATGGACAAATGCGTGACAAATTGTAGACAATCATACTAATTTTGTGAAAATTTATATTTCGGGATGCCAATTTCACTTGATAAAGCCAGGAACTGCCAAATTTTCTGCAATCAAAATAATTCACTTTCGATCATTACGTAAACTAGTATCTCGTAATTTCAACGTGCTAAGGCCGCAGCTTTGCATCTCCGCCGCACATTTTGCATTCAACGTGGAAACGTGGTTTCCCCAGCCAAAGCTTTTGTTTACGTCAAAGATAATGTTATGCTATATTCCGAATATATAATATTGTGCGAGCACGTTTGCCATTAAACGCGCGATGAAAATACAATTCGCAATAACAGATAATGCATAAATGTGAAGATAAAGACGGAAGATGCTAATATTATCTCAATAAACGAAATCATGTATGTGTGTTCTTTAGGATACCTGTCAATCGTTGGAGAACTTGGTGAGTTTAACTGAATCTGATCATACATTCATATTCGGAATTGGGTCACTTTTACATTCAAATATTCACACGATCAAACTTGTCCAGAATTTCCTCAGTCACACGTGAGTTTCATATGTATGGGCACGTGTCTGTCTGGTCATCATATGATTTATATCCGTTGCTGTCACGTTTGACTGTGACGTATGGTCGTTGTTTTTGCGAAACCAGCTGTGATAGCATCGCATTTTTACAATATAGACAAAAACTCAATTTAACTATTACCTGTCACAATTCCGTTGAAACTTTTGCGCCGTCTGGCATGATAATACATTATTTCAATTTAATTTAATTTTGTCAAAGTGAAATTACTTCTCGTCAAGAAAACCAGCAGCAACGTATTGTTCAAGCGCATACGATATTTCAAATCGAGCGGACCATGCTTTCGATATTAATTGATACAATCTTAATTAGTTTTCAAAAGAATGATTTGTGTAATCAGATAATTATTTTACATTTTCGATTTCCCGATATTACCGTTTTTACTTCAGATTGTTTTGCTGATATTTTCGATAATTTTCCATGCGATAAGTAAGGAATGGCAGAAGCGTATTCTCGTTTTCTACCACTCATTCGATTGAAAATGCGATTTTTACTCGTTGAAATAATGAAAATAACGACTAAACGACGAATATGGAAATATCGTGGAAGGCGCGTTCTCAGCGGAGATTTATTTTACGTTCACGTGCATGCTGACGAGCTGAGCTACAGCCTTAATTACGACACACTCACCTCGTATTTATTTATTCGTATTTATTTAGTAAGAAATAAAGTATGGACCCGTTTTCGAACCAGTCGCAGGTGCAAACACAAGAACGATGTACCTGAAGCAAAAATTAACGGCCATTGAAACACTTTTCACTCTCATAGATCGCCTATCGCTGCGTTTGGTCAGATTTTTTTTTTATCGGAGAAATTACTCTTATTCTCGTACGAGTATATCTATATTTACACGCACAATATGTGTCACACGAGTAAATGCCGCTGCTTTTTTTTTTTGCCTGCTTAAAACGCATTTACTTGTGTGACGCGGTGTACAGTGACTATAGATACATAAAGAATGAATATTCATGTATGGAATTATAGTTAACGTTCCATGGATCAAGCTTGTCCTATTTCTATGTAAAAAATTATACAAATTATCCATCCAAAAAGTCAGACCGCGTTAAAACTAGGAATATTCGGCTAAACGCATATACAAATATCTATATTGGATGCAAAAATATGTATTTCGTCTGTCACATTAGATTTGAGCACGTACGCGCGTCCGCGATGAAATTTTCGTTGACGTTAGGAGCGTATTCAACGTCCGGATCTTTATGTGTCTACAATCACTGCTCTCGGTATCTATGCATAATGCAAAATCAGCCCTTGCAGAAACGCCCCTGCGTCCGACGCTTGGAGCGAGGCTTGTTGACGTGCTGATTTAATTGACGCATTGTTCCTTTCCTCTCCTTCTCTCTTGGTCTATTTATTCCTTCGACGTGTTTTGCATTGAGGCGCGATCGGTCGCGTCGTAATCGCAAAAGGACGACGCCCGGATCGAAGTCCTTTGCGCAGGATGCTCGAGATGCGTACATAATACGCATCGCACGGTGTGTCGTCAGAAATGTACCATTAGCCTAATTATAAAGCCTCCGAATTTAGAAATGTGCATTTCATCGTAAGTTAAAACAGTGAGAGTGTGTTTGCGCACCAGATACACTGCGGTAAGATTTGCAACTCTGGGAATCCAAAGGTTTGAATTGCAGAAATACATTCTGCGTTTCAAATGTTTTTACAACGGGTGTACCTATGAGCATTTGCAATCGATGGTATTTTTACACGCGCACCGCTTCGTTAAATAATTAATAACTCTTATAACAGCGGAATTTTCTACGCATATAGTATCTGCGAATGAAAGGGGGGGAGGGAATCGCGCAGGGTAAATCGCATTTTTATTCAGAAACCCGCTCACTGACCTACTTTCGTTCAATTTAATCTACATTCTGATCGTCTCCCATCAGTTTTTACATCTTATTTGAACCAGAGGCTTTCAACTTTGACTCGACTCATTTCTGTTATTCTGTTCGTTTATCGTTCCTACGAAATCAACATGATCAATACAATCTTTTTCGCTGAATTCTCATTCTTATGCTTCCTTTTTTCCCTTTTACAAAAAATAATCGAAAAACAATTTTTAAAAAATAGTTAATTGTCGGGAAAAAGTGTATCTGAAGTAATGAACCGAGGTAAAGTTTCAGCAAGAACATTGGGCGTATCATTAATTGGTTCGTTAATTTCTATCCCGTTAATTGCGCCATTCCTCGAATGACAACGCGAGAATGCTATTTACATTGTTATCCCAATATCGAAGAGCGAGACGGGAACGGCAACGATCTGTGGACAATGCCATGCTCAGTACAAATGTTTATAAAAAAGTAGTACGCGTGTGCGACGTCTGTGTATCTGTGCAGTATGTGTGTAGTGTGTAGTATAGAAACCTATTTGTAACAATTGCCTTTTGTAATCGAAATGTTTCATTCTCGCGAAGAGTATATTAGTCGATCACGATAAGATTGGTGTACTAGTACGCAGCTAGCAGCTCCGACATGCGTTTAATTTCTTTTGAGAGTCGACGCAATGTTGTTTCTCATTCCGACATATTACAAACATTCGACGGACTATTTGAAATAAAAGCTATTTGAGATTGAAGCGATTTAAATGCGGTAGCGTTGGAACGAATGGAGAAGTCACGTTGTAAATTTTTCGTATAAAATGCAGAGATTAAACGCCTGTTATTTGAATTATATCTATATTTCGCTACAAAAATTGATTTGAAAAATTGCGGTTTTTATAATTTGGCTTAAAGTGGGACAAAAATGAAGTAAAAAAGATGGCATATCTCCTCCAATTTATGTGTTCTATTTCATGTTAAAACATCCTTAATTAAATTCACTTACCTTCGGCCGACGCTCGATATTATCGAAAGATAATGAAAGTACGATTGAAAATTTCATTGTGTTTACAAATTACGGCTGTGTACTTTCACGGGTGAGCATTCATTTCCGCGCTTTCTTCTCGCACATGGAATTTCGCACGAGTATTATTTTCACGATAGAGAACATCGAATGACCGGAACAAATAATCTCGGTATCACTTCCGTCACTAAGCGAACAGAGAAACTCAGTTGCCGCAGTCAGTTGCCGTAAACTATTTTCGCCAGACTTGATTCGATGAAACGGATTTGCGCGTCGTGTCGGCCGGCAGAAACACGTCGTCGTCGTCGTCGTCGTCGTCGTCGTCGCCGTCGTCGTCGTCGCCGCTCGATAAGTCGATACCAGGTTTCGTTTCTTCCCCGTGCGTCGGTTTTTCACTCCGTACGATTCTTCGCTTCTTCACGTTCGGAGTAATAACGCGGAATTCCGCGAAATCGCAAGTTCTTCCCGTTTAGATGAGCCACAACTTTACGCGAGGCATTACGTCGTAAAACTGTAGTCGTAGGATTTCCGCGAAATTTTCAACTCAACTTCGTGCGGTCTTGAAACCGTGGTGATTCGCCGAGTTCGTTACGCGTCGCGGGGGCGTGTCTACGTGGGACGAATTAACGAAACTCGAGCACGAGATCTCCAATTGTCAAAAAGTCTTGCGGAACAAATTTATTTAGAAATATTAATTGGTCAAAGTTTTCATAGCTATTTACAGTGAAATAAGAAGAAATACATTTTTTTAAATCCCATTTGTATTCTTGTTGGAAGTTACATAATGAAAATCAGGGGGAAAATCAATAAGTTGTTATGTTGTCGGGTAAATTAAAATAATCGGAAGATCGACGATTACAAATCTGGCAATTATTCACACCAAATCGATAATAAAACGGCGTTGAATTCCTTGGCAAATATTTCCCGGGGAAAAGAAGACATATTGCTTGGTCGTTCTAATTCAATCAAGTTATGTACGTGCCTCGAAATTCAATTTCTTCGTTTAATTCGCGCGTAAAAAGAGGGACGAGTGCTATTTGCGAGAGAGCGACGAATCGGAGAGATCCTTCTTCTTGATACGAGTGGAGGTCTCCGTATCGATTTCTTCACCAAACCACCGGGCGAGACGGGACGTAAATCGATACCGCGATGCCTTAGAGACGAAATCCTTCGGAAAATATTCTCTGTTTCTGCGAAGACGTCCAATCCGGTATCATTCTTACAAGCATTCCTCGGATAATCCTTTTTCACCGATGAAAGTTTCATTCTGTTTTTCCTTCGCCGCTGCGGATTTTCTTTATCAGGTACCAAATCCGGTTGAATCCACCATAACGTTATGTAAACTCTCCGCCGCGCGCATTTCCGTGAGATTGAACAATAAGAGCTCGATGCCGATATTTTAATTTACATCTTGAGGGAATCGCGTCGCTGGAAATTATCCGTTTTCGCCGTTGCTTTAATATTAACCACAGGATTGACTCCTCTCTCTCTCTCATTTTCAACAAATTAATTGAAACAAATGAATCACGATTACACGCTTTCGTTCCATTATGTTCGCTTCATTCGCCGAGAGATAATTCCTTCGCGATCGATCGCGGATTCTCCGCTGATATATTTCCGTCATGTGGATTTTCCCTTTGCGGAAAATGCAAAGGCGCCAGCCCGGGATCGTGCACGTGTCGGGGAGCCGAGACCTCGATTATTCACGCGAAAGCGATATACCTTCGTCGACCTTCAACGGCGTTTTCCTTTCGCGACCTCGTTATCCGGTTCCCTTCGTCGTCATCCCCTTTCATCTCGCAAATCCTGCCCCCGCGGCCAGTGTTCTCGTTAGCACGGGAAAGTTTTCGAGATTACGAGCCGCCGCTGCCGGCATTCCGTCGCCTCCTTCCGTCGCCTCCTGGTAGCCGCGAGACGTCTCTCCCCCCTCCCTTCCCGTTCACGACGATCGTTTATTCATCACAGCTCGATGATATCCGGCGCGCGAAACTGCACTTTGCTGCAATACTTCACCTCTTGCACGATCTTATTGCCACAATTGTCCAGACTCTCGCTCCGCGTATCATCGTCGTCCTCCTCCTGCAGATCCTCCAGAACCATGCGTCTGTCTAAGCTCCAGCTGCCAGCTCTGCTACCGGCCGCAAACTTCTTTTTCTTCTCACGGATTTTATTCTGGCGAACGGATCGCCGTGGTTATTTGTATCTGAAAGTCGAGCAAAACGGGCGCGCTTTGGAGCGTGAGTGTGCTCTTATCGATCGTGGGTTCGTTGCCTTACGTACAATAAAGTTCAGTTTATCTTGTTTTACTTTTTAATGCGTAGCGCGGTATTGATTCGAGATAGATCGAATGAAAGATGCTGTCGAAACCGTACACGATTCACGAAGCATAATTTTGCTTTAGCGAAATTTACGGGCTGTCGCGCTTTCAACGAGTCAAGCGTTCGCCACGTTTCTCTGTACGTGAAATACGAATGACCAAATTGCAATATAAATATTTCTGCGAAGTCAAACGTTTTATGCATTTCTCTCGTAATCGCCGCGAACTCTTTAATCACGTCGTTATTACGTTATATATATATTGGGCACGCAACGCGAGCTGCGAGCGATATTCAACATTTCCCCGACGATAGGAACATGATCGGTGTGCGTTTATATGATCCTCACGTTACACGACCGTTGCTACTCAGCTCTCCAAATGTATCGAATGTTGTAACATACGCAGATTGAAACGCGGTGCCGTCGGGACAAAATATTTTTCATCGTCGGGTTCGCCATCGTAAAGTAGGTTCCATCGTCAATGCTACGGAAATTAGGTCAATCACGCGTTATTTTCATCATGAGCAATATTCGTGTATTCCGAGAAAAATTCGTACAGCATCCATGTTACTCACCCATCGTTTTAATTTTGAGAAAGATTAGAGTTTATTCGAATATATTGTCACTTATTATATCTGCAATATATGAACAGAAATTTGAAAATTACAAAAGTTACACGTACGGATAATACCTTTAATATTTATTAAAATCCATACGTGTAAGTTTAATAATATTTGAGAGCAAAAACTTACACGTACAGATAATCAAAGATGTTTAAGTTTTTGTAATAAATAATTACTAAATATTTTCTTAAGTTTTATGTTTCAAAGATATATCTCGTTAATAAATTGCAAATAACTAACATTAACATTATTTAATTTGTTTTACTGCAACTAATGCAATTGATTCTTTCATCTAAAATTATATTTGAAATTGATTAGTCCAAGTTTCAAAAATCGACTTACCTTTCTGGTAAAGGGCATTCCAGAATTCTGCAGAAAGCCAAACCGACTGCCACGATTAATATTACAAATAAAACCGCGTACATTACGCACAGATGAACCAAAGAAAAAATATAGAGCGTCTTGTGACACCATCTATTGGGCGCGTACAACTTAAGTTCGTATTCTGGCCACATTATATGCAGTATCCAGTAATGTCCTAAAACAAAAAGGAAAAAAAAGCAACAATAATCGTAGAAATTAATTAGCCGACTTAAAATCTAAACAGTGGGAAAAAAGCATCGCTTAGAATGTTATCATGTTATTTGTTCGTCGTATCGATAGATTTTTCCGAAGCATACATGGAAAAATTTTCCTCGATTCCATTCGTTTACTCGATTTTGGCTCCAACCTTGTTCTCGTATTAGACTTAAAAATTTTTGAAACAATAACGATCTATGTGAAACATGCTAAGCGATTAAACAACCTACAATCTCGTCCTGCATTCCGATCAACGAACTGTCGCGTTTCGCCGTACGAATTGGCGCGCCGCACGAAATATAAATATTGCACGACGGAGCTTAGTCACGAACGGTTAAATCGTCATAAACCGTGAATTTTTTGTAATCGTAAAATTTTCCCTCGCACACGGATTTACGTGCGCATGCTTTCGACGAACGCTTCGCGCTCTTTGCCATTTCACGTGAATCTGTATTAGGCGTTATTTGAAAAAAAAAAAAAAATCTCGAGTGTGTAAAAGAAAAATGAAAACATATAATCCATAACTCTAACATGGCATAAATATACGTAACATAATATATTATATGTCGATAATTTATAAAAAATGAAGGTAGCTGTGCATATTGATTAATAATGACGTTACTAAAGCGCACTTTTATGATACTTTCACATTGATCCACTTATCATTAAAGATAGAACACGCCATTAAAACCGTCCATTGCAACGTGCAAATATAAGCAAAACCCAGCTACTTGACCGATATTTTCGTCAATATAAAAATTCGCTCCTAGAAATAACATGGGATGGAAAACACAGCGCAATTAAGACCAACGTGCAAAAAAGTTAAACATAATGCTCGCTGCAATTTATAGAACAATATAATTGTATCTAGATGGAATTGTTTTTCGAGTTTTACTGCTACGTTTATTTAAAATTCTTGAAAATCTCTCTATATTCAGATCTACGATAGACGTGAAGAGTCCGCAGATTTTTAGGTCTGTATATTTTATCTCAGAGAGTTTTAACTAAAAAATATAAAACATGATATAATAAAATTAAATTATAAAGTATAACGAAATGTGAATAATGAGATAGAAACAAAAAAAATAGTGGAAAATAAAAACATAAGGAGATCAAAAGCTATTTAATTATTCATTTAAAAAGTATTAAGACAATATGAATTACTAATTTTATCATTATTTATTTGTAATTTGCTCTACCTTGTATGTAACGATTATCTTCTAATGTTTAATCACATTTGCATAGAGTTATTACGGAATCATAGAGTCGAATATTATGAAACATGTGTTTTCCTAATCTGATTCACACTTTGCACTCGTTGAATAAATCCTCTGTGGCTTTAACGCTCCGAAAGTTCACGGGCTGCCGGCGCGGAATATAATACGTTATGTACAATTTCAAACGAAATTTCTTGCTTACCTAACACGAACCACGCGACCAGGAAGCACGATAGAGCTATGGAGAGTAATTTCATAGGCGAGACGTGTGGTCTGGCGCCGGGTACGGACAAGACTTCCGGCCTCCGGGAGCGTATTTGCGAGTACAGCGCCCAGAACATACGCACGGCGCCCAAAACTCCCCCGATCAGCATGTACACGGGAATGTACGGTTCTTTAGGGCAATCCTTAATGAACTGCACACCTGCAAAGATAAATTCAAACATTGATTTTTGACACGTTCGCTTGTAGCCGAACATATAAAGCCGAATTTAGACTGAGCAAACAGACGAATTAATCATAACTAGACTATTCTATTCATTTGTGCTCGGTCCGGATCTGGTTTCAAAAAAAAGCTGCTGTGCATATCGAAAATTAATACACGTACGATTTTTTTTTATATCTCTTTTGAATGTAAAATATAAAATTGTCTTCAGTTAAGTATATACGACATATACGGAATAATTACGTTGTGTCGTATCGTATAATAACTGCGACAAGTGGCAGTAAACTCGATAATTGATTATATGACTTCTGCCTCCGTCATTTTCTCCCCGGAACTTGCTTCATTAGCAGACGTTTTATGGCGACGTCTTCCTTTTATACACTCGTTCTTTTTATATCGGTGACCTAAATACTTTATAGTTTGAGTAATAAGAAATAATACATGGTATATTAATTCGTTTAGAGCTCATCGTCCTTTTTCGTCGAAAAAAAAGAGAGAGAGAGAGACGTCTCTTACCCGATATTCTTGTCTATCAATTAAGATCTAACGTATGTCCGACGCGCATCGTTATTATGCGCTTTTTGCAGCGCCAGCGAGGAATAATTTAGCATTAATTGCCTGGTGCCTGACGTCTATTCTGTGTATCGCGTTCTGGTTCGACGTTCGACTTGGGATAACATAACGTGCATAACTCGAGAGGTTCTCCGCTGCGACGTACACTTGAGTAATGTGTGCCTCGTTATTATGCGCATTTTTTATGTATGTATAAACTATTAATTTTCTGCTACAGCATAATTCCCGACGGTTTTTTGAAGAATTTATTTCGTGACATTCGCTGCGATGGGAAATCAATACCGTCGTTCCAAATATTTCGACAATTGGAGAGATATTGTAATATTGTTAAAAAGTTAAAACCTCTTCGAGGAAATGTATTGTTTCAAATTTCTTATCTGTATTATTTTTGCTTTGCAGTATCGTAATGTCGCGAATCTCACGAGCTCGAAATAATTGGATAAATATTCTCGAAAAGCAATTGTAGCAAACTGTACATCGTAATATGATCGTTTTCTTTTTTTCTCTCCGATATCCACGGAGAAGAAATCTTCTTAATAGCGTTCTAATTCTAATCGAGAATTCAATATGCTTCGCATCTCTCGGATTAGCTCTCAGATTTAAGTGCCTCATTAAATTTGCACAACGCAGGTCGCAATCTGACTTTAATTCCACTTTCGTATCGTGATTTACGAAAGATTTAAGTCGTATTCAGAATCGGTGATCCGCGACCACTTTCGCGGTTTACCTATACTATTGATTGCACGTTCTTACTTTAACTTTGTGGACTAGAACGTGGACTTTGCTGGAAGGTGAATGCACCAGGTTTATAATAAATCAGGTTGAGCGTCCAGGTTGTGCTTCCTACTGCGCGAGTAACCGGCCCGAGAAATTAAGTATTCTTGCATGCTGCAAGCTCAACACGCTAGCGATTCGCGTGTCGTAACCCCGGTAGCATTAATTAGCTCAGAAATGATGTCGTATATTTCATGGAATTTCAACTGAATAGGTCGAAAAGCGAAATGCGTACAGCGCTGTAATTTGCCCGATAGAAACTTCAGTGATTTATCGTGTTAAAATTTAGCCATATTAAAACTACATGTAAATGTTGGAAAATTACACGGGAATAAAATACCATTGAGAACAGACTGAGAAATCTGATTTCGTAGAATGTTAAAAGATTTGTTGGCAGAAGTAAGATTTTATTTACTTTGCATTGCCACAAATATCTTCCCACGTACCGCTGTGAACATTTATCAAATATTTGCATTTCGCTGGTGGAAACTTTACGTCATGATAGAGAGAGGAGAAACAATGCACCATTTGCATCTTGAATGTACTTTAGATAATCCATAATTTGCGTCAGAGATTTTAAGTTATATTTTTTATATTAAATAACATCATAAATAGAATTCTATCTTTTATAAATTCTAAATTATAATTCGTCTAAAATAGACTTTATTACGAATTTTTTCATCGCAAACAAATTAATAAGAAAAAGGATCTCTTATGTTTAAACAATAAATTATTTTTAAATTTATCTCAAAATTTAATTATACTAAATTTAAT
Organism: Tetramorium simillimum; assembly: GCA_011636635.1. Classification (NCBI taxonomy): domain Eukaryota; kingdom Metazoa; phylum Arthropoda; class Insecta; order Hymenoptera; family Formicidae; genus Tetramorium; species Tetramorium simillimum. The sequence continues at coordinate 49,934 of VBVQ01000141.1, read as the reverse complement.
TGCATTAATTTTTTAAAAATATAATTAAAAAGATAATTGTGTGATACTAATATTGTTATACGTTAAACATTTTAAAAAATTGCATATCCATTAAGTGTAATAATAATTTGTATTCACAAAGCTATAGTGTAAGCAATATGATTAAGTGATAGCGAACTTTAGAAATTATTGAACTGTAGACATCTAATAGATCTTCTCCCTGGCAGGAAATTTTGGCAGTTTATTTGTCGTAAAAAATTAAAAATGTGAATTTATATTATTAACGGTAGCGTGAAGTATACTTTTGCCAAGACCCTGACAGAATCTTATCTGCAAAACTAAGTGGCACATCTTTCATGTGAAATACTTTGGGAAATCATCTTCCGCCATCAGGCTCCGTATTTTTAACTCAAGTTGAACTTGGTGATTAGTTAAAGAGGGAAGAGTGACTAAATACGATACTAATGCATACTACGTTAAAAATTTTCTTTGATATCTGCAAAATTATCTTCGTCGGGCTGTGCGTAGAGTTATTCCCTTGAGAGAGGTTAAAGGGGCAATAAAAGAGCGCTCCCAAGAGATATGTAATGGAGAAAAATTTACATCAGAAAAAGCTGCAAGGTTTTGCGAAGTTTATTGAAACACAAAGAAAGTTAAAGAGAACATCCTGTTTAATCACCCGTTCTACATTATTCTTTCAAGTATCAACGAAATCTTTTTAATGGCCCATCAAATATTCGTATAATAATCATTAAAAGCAATATCGGGAAAGTATAATGTATTGAAAATAAAATAGAAAAAAGCTGAAGATTAAGTAATAAAAAGTTAAGTAAAAGATGGCGCTGACAATTCTTGAATTTTAAAAAGCGCCATAGATCAAACGAGCAGAGACAGGCCATATAGTTTGCCTCTACGTCTCACGAGACCCTGTCGTTATAGTTCTTAAGTGTAGATATATACTGGCAGAAGTATCGATCGTCTTTTTGCGTCGAAGTGTAAAACGGATCGAACTAACTTCGGTGAGGTCGTTTTCGACCCACTTATCCAGCTGATAGTCATTATATAATATTCATTATACTACCTGAACACACTTTCTCAAACACACTGTCTGATTAAATTATCCATACGTGGACGATTACCGGTCAAAGACCCATCTCGATTCGAGATTAATCGAAACCGCTCTCGCCAGCCCTCTAACCGCATCTCCGCACTCACCAAAGATGAACATCAGTATAGGCACAGTGGACAAACAGCTCAGACATATGGTGAACGTCATCGTCTTGCTGATGACTCTCAAAGCGCGAAAGACGAAGTCACAGATGCCGTTCGCCTCGAGGTGGGCGTCTTTCAGTTGAAACACGACCGAGCCGTAAGTCGCCACGCCGAGATTCGCAGTCTCCGCGTCGCCCTTTTCAGGTGCTTTCGCGCCGCTGGCGCAAAGCCGGCGCGATTCGTCGCCTGAAAGCTGAAAGCACACGCGCGACAGCTCAAATCAGATTTTCTCCCGTAATGTAATATAATTTTCTGCCGGCAAGTTCATTCATTCTGATTAATAGCATACACGTGACACATTAGACTTTATCATAGAAAAGATTTCACAAAGCTATATATATAAAGGACACATTCCAACTTTTAATATATTTTAACTTCCCCCTTCTCTCTCTCTCTCTCTCTCTCTCTCTCTCTCTCTCTCTCTCTCTTTCTCTCTGGATTTTTTCAACTTATTGTAATTTTATTTTACTAACATTAGTAACATTTAACTTTGTTTTATTTTATCTTCGTTACCTTATGTTAGTATACATTACCGTGTACTTCGTCTGTATTTCGCTGATTACAAAATAATCCAATTAGTGATAGCACAAGTGTAGTGTTTTCCCGTCTTCCAGTAGGAACCCGTATTAACCGGCACGTTCGTAATTCAGAAATAAGAATTAATGGCGGTACAAATTTAAAAAACGGTGCGTTCAAAGATTTTTTTCGAAAAATTCTTATGAGAGGATTACTTCTTTCTTGATGAATAAAAATGCAGTACACCGTGCGAAAGGTTTTCACGTAGCAATTTAATCACCAGCAAATGAAAGTCAATACTTTTTATGCTCTACGAGAAACCTGACTTTAACGGTACGCTTTAATTATTGGTTTCGGCACTTTTTATTCAGGCTGTGAGCCTCTTCGAAACGCCGCGTAGATTTGGCGTCAGAGATCAATTTATATTCCGTTCACTTTCCACACAACGTAGATCCAATAAACGATCCTGAAAAGCACGAGCACAGCTTTGCAGATACGTCTCCTCTTCTTTTTCATCGACTCTCGTCGATCCTCGTTTTACGTTCTACGGAATAAGATCCGTCGGAGAGATCGTCGGGTGGCGCGCACGTCTCAGGTACGTTTTTCGCGCGGAAATAAGCCGCGGATGTGATCTGTGTGAGAAAAATTCAAGCTGTCACAAGCAAACTGGCACTTTTCTGATCAGTGCCTTACGCTAATTTTCACGGGAAGTAATAGCGTGCCATGCGCTTATAACAATTTCTTCATGAAAATGCTTTAGTTGCATGGCGTGCTATTACTTCCCGTGAAAATTAGCGTAAAGCACTAATCAGAAAAGTGCCAGTTTGCTTGTGACAGCTTGAATTTTTCATCATACGGATTTGATCCGTCATCCATCATTAAGTTGTAAAGTAAAGACGCCTCGGTCATTTTTTATTTCTCAAAGAAATCTCGAAGAAAGTTTTTCTATAAAGAAAAGTACGTAGAGAAACTTGACATATTGATCGAAACTTTAAAGCACGTATGCTACGTATCCTCTTATTTTTTTGTATTAATAACTTTTCTACTTCGTTTGTTAAGCGTGATTAAATATATTTACCTTCGTAGAAAGCTATTTTGTATTCATTAGTGTTTTTCATCAAAAGGCAATGAGTGTGCCACCAGGGATACGGGCGTGGAGGATATCTCGCGGTAAAGCTATCGCTTGTATCGTCATTCACTCGACCTCGCCTCGCGTGCATTGCAGCAACATATCGTGCCACGCTGCGTCTGCACCAGAAAACCAGTCCGGAGTGCAATTTCAGATCGTTTAAGCTTGTTTTTTAGAGGGAAACTCTATCGCTGATACGTGCAATATACGGAGAAAATACTTTCTATAGTTCGTGCAATTTAGCAAAAAGATAAATGACCGATGTTGGAAAAGAAGCGGCATTATTATCGCAACTTCGTTATACGCTATGATTAATATCACACCCTTTCCGGTTAAGTAAGACAGACTATTTTCGGGGCGGGTGGCCGCCTGTCTTTTATCATGTTCACTCCATGAACAGGTTTCCGACTCATTTCCGGGTTTTATAACCGAACTTAAGGAAATTTTTCCATTAAACAGAAAATTATGTAAAAAGTCCCGCGAAGCGCCGACATGATGTCTCTGGAGCAATAACGAGGAAAATTACTTTGAAGATTCTGCAAGAATAAGCGACGACAAAAAAATGGGATATAACGCTTTTGCAAGACTGCACTTGATTGGATTTTATCTTGATAAAAATGCATTTGGCAAAGAGCAACACTTTTAGACCGGAATTCTCGCGAGAATTCCGAGCCTTAATAGCATATTTAAATTTAATTTCTGTTTTAAATTTAGATCATCATGCGAATTTGTAATCCGTCATAATTTGTAATTTACAGAAAGCATTTTTTCGCATCGTACTCACGAAGTATTAATAAAGTTAAATTTACTAATAATTTGCTTTGTGTATAACGTATATTGTGTATGTATAACTATTGTTTAATATGATAAAATCTTAACAAATATTTAGAGTTTACAAAAAGATATAAAATTTTGAAATTTTCTTTTATTATACATTGTAAAATTCTATGATAAAATTACTACTCTATGATATCATTACTCATTGCTACTAATTGCTCTGTAAAAGTTTGATAAAAATCAATTATCAAACTAGCGTGAATCGTTATTCTCTTATAGCTAAAACAATATTTTGATCGCAATAGGATAAAAGTAATTGCGTAAAAAAAGTATTGTGCAGTTGTATCAAACCACTCCGCGTTCGTAAAAAAAAGTTTCACTATTTTTTTCCTCTTTGCACAACTCGTAGTTTACGGAAGTTGCCTTGTTAGCGTACTTCCGACAAATAAAAAGAATGTCCTTATGCTTTCTGCCTGCAACTGCTTCACTTCATCGTAATTACCGCAACGGATGATAAATGACAAATTGCAACCTCGAGTTGCCCGCGTATATATCCGTTGAGTCATAAAGATGGAGAGCGTCCCAGTCGCTCGTTTCCGTCGCTTGGGCGAGAAATTCCGGAACACTCGTAACACAACTGGGGCGTGCACCGTAACGGCGTGGCCGAGAGAGAAATTCCTTGAACGTTGCAGACGAGATCGCAACGGGCACGATGAAACAGAGAGAGAGAGAGAAAGAGAGAGAGAGAGAGCCAGTTACCTGCGAAACGGAGCTGCTGGCTCGCCTGGAATCGGCCCAGGCGTTCGTTCCATATCCCAGATTGACCTGTGCGCCACCGCTTCCGCCTGATCTGACGCTTCCCGAGCTCACTTCTCTTTGACGATAAGGCGAGGAACTTCGGTTTCTCGTGCTCCCTGGACACAAGCGCAAATATTTGAATTTATCCGACTGCCTTTCGAAATTCTTGCACGAGGAAGAAATATCTTGTAGAATTCTTGCGCGATACTCCGTGAATATTTATGAGGACAAGAGACGAAGCGGCTCGCGCGCGGAGCGAAAGAATCGCAAAATAGAGTCTGGTATTCTTCGAACTCGCTGACATTATATTTGATAAAAGATACTTCTGCTTTTCATCGATTTGCAATTTCTTTTCTACAACTGGGACGTTTTCTCAAAATATGAATTACAATTTATACTCGACACTGTTTTACGATAATTTCATACAAGTTTGATATAGTTTCTTAAATATACTGCACCTACATATAAGATTACAGTAGATATTCAATTTATTCTCGCGTTTGAAATTTTTGTGATTATATTAGTCTGACTGGTAGTTTTCGGCTCTCTTTGTTTTAACGCGTTTTGCAATTAAGGAACACTAGATAGACTACGCAGTTACGAACAATGGCAAACGGCGCGCCAATTAACAGTGTTAGTGCGCAATTTAATTTGTATTCTCCATTTGCACAAATTTCGCTCGTTGTAAAGAGACATCATGCACTGCAAACTCGGGCGATGAGATATCTTTGTCAACAAGCTTCCGTAATGCACGTTGCTTCGCACGATAAATCCGCGCTTTCAATTTACAGAATACGAATCCCATCTGCTGGAGAGATTTTGATTATTGCGAAGTTCCTCGCCGCGAAATTTATCGACTTCGCCCGCTGGTAGCTCTCGGTAAACAAGCTATATCTTGTCGTATCGATCCTCGGGCGATAATCATACGGAAGGCGAGCGAATTTGTGCGAGAAAGCCTCTAAGAGAGCCTTTAATGTGGTTTAATACGTTTTGCAGTACATTATTATAATACTTACGAAATCAGAACAATTGCAAAATTATAATGAATTATTCATCGTATATTTGCATTTTTACTGTTTTACTGTTTCAAAACTCAAGGAGAAACTTACGCTTTCGAGTTGGCCGCCTAAGAACAAGCACGCAATCCCTTTCGCATCGCAACCGCGCGAAGTGGGTAAGTGGGAATATGTATCAGACGCATATTTCAATCTCGTGACCGGCGGTGGTTCGGTGTAAGCTGCTAACATTAATAAGCATCGTGTGCACGCGCGACAAAATCAGGCCAATTTGCGCGACCGAAACGTAACCTTTCCCGCGTGACGTTAATTACCGCTAGGGCAAGTGCCTCTTATTTGCGTCGCGTTTGACGTCTCGCGCGGCCTGCGTTGGCGGCCCCCAAGAATCGCGGGAATAAAAAAAAAGCCGTCTTGGCGTGCGGAATTATTAAGTCGCTCGTGTGTTTTATCTCATTCAGGAATATTAGTGGCGAATTATCACCGCAAGATACATACATATCTGCATGCGCATATATCTAAGATTGTGGTGAACCAATTTGCATAGGTCGACTTAGGAGGTTTAATGCTGCTATACAACCCTGCTATGTATGGGTTTTCCAACCGCCAATAGCAATTTAGCACACGATATGTTTGGGTCTAATAATCCGCATGAACTTGCCAAAAATATGATTCGTGATTTACGGCAATTGGGTATAATCGTTACGATTGAAAGCTGAATTTTTACGAGGGGGAAATTGACGATTTACATATTAAATCAAATCGAAATATTAGTGCAAAATCAAACTACACTGAGAGAAAAATATAGTTACTTTTGGATCCAACCACAATTTTATAATATTTCTAATGATAATTATGGTTAACATAATTAAGTTAATCATATTTATTGTTAGAAATATTATAAAATTGTGGTTGGGTCTAAATGTAACTATATTTTTCTCTCAGTGGAATACAAAATTTTTTTATATTATTTAGTATCTTGCTGTGTGTTAATTTCGAATATTGTATATCTATGTTATATTTGTGACGCAATTGTGCTATCGAAAGATCGATGGGAAAATTAAAGGAACTTTGTGTTCGTCTGACCTGATTAAATCGCAATAAATTTAACTCGCGAGAATACAGGATATCAACGGGGGAAGGGTATTGACACTGTCTTAATGAACGCCTTGTACCGGAATCGACGTCGGATCGTTGTCGACTTGTCGATATTATTTTACATCTGGCAGATCCGTTCCTTCCGTTCGTACGTCAAGCTTACGTCATTTCGAAGCGCGGATGCATGTCTATCGCATCCGCCGCAGGATTTCAGCGAGAGAAGTATCGGGTGTACGATATCGCGCGCAATCGAGAGTGTATCGCCTGGCGACCAATTTCTGTCATTCGAGATATATTATGCGCGTCTATCGCATTCAATGCTCCGAACACGGGAGAAACGAACGAAAACTAATCGGCCTCTCCGGGGACCTGACGTCAAGTTGTACGGTAATGAGCGTCAAATTGCCATTACATTCCCCAAGGAGAGAAGATACTTGCTGCCTCGAAGTAGATTCTCAGCCTGCAAATGGGATGTAAGGAAACGCTTTCGTAAGATCTTGTTGGTGAATATTTTATGACTGTTACATCGTGCAGAAAACAGCTTCGCTTATAATTGCTCGGCAAGCAGAAAATAGATAAAAGCATTGACTACTTTTAATATTTACTTCAATACGCGATATACGATAAAATTTGCCCGATTCCCAAATGAGTTTATTATTATTTTTATGTATGTACTCGCTTTCGGCGAGTTCATTGTTTGTTGTAATCGTGTTTTCTCGAGTCAATAACTGAACGGGCAATTGTTTAATTCCGTCATGTATGATTGATATGTCGCGCATGTAGGCATATTATTGGCACAATCTGACCGCATTTGCGGGCAAGCGCAAACGTTTCCTTTGCACATCGCGTTGCGTTTCACCGCGACGCTATAATTTCGCGATCGTATTATATCTGTATTTCGGTATTCGGAGAGCATTGCGGTTTAGATACGTCCAAGGACCACATTTTCGCGGTAGTTTCCGTATCGAAGTTACGCAATACCGGTCTCAATGTGCGGAAACAAGTCTCGGATGATTCCAATATCGCAACTCTCGATTATTTGTTTTAATACTCTCTAAAAGTGAATCAGTGAAACTTCAGTGAAACTCACGAGTTTCGACTGATTCACTTTTAGAGAGTAGAAAAAGTAACTCGAAACTTGATAATTTTTTTTGTAATAGCAATCCTGGCAGCAATTATTGCTTATTAAGATAAAAAAGTAACATATTTTTAGGACGAAAGGTTTTTAAGAAACTGAATTGATAACACATCAAACGATTAAGAATATTCAAAAATTCTAAAAATTCTCACCTTGATCCGCGGAAGCTCTTCTAGGATCTTGCAAGCCCAGATTGCCCCTCGGCGCCCTTCTGTCTTGATGCCCCCCGAGACTACCTCTAGGACTTCTATTGATCCCCTCAGGCCCGACGCTTCCTCTGGGACTTCTGTTTTCGTCGTCGATGGCTCCGATAGAGCCCCTCGAGTGTTTATCGACGTCGTTCACGCCTATACTTCCGCGTGGCGATCGGTTCGTCGGGTCGTGCGGTACGATCGATCCTCTCGGGCTCCTGTTGCTCTCCGGGCATATCGATCCGCGCGGGGACCGATTCGGGTCCGGTGCTATCGATCCTCTGGGCGATCTGTTAGGATCGGGCACGATAGAGCCGCGGGGACTCTGATTCAGACACTCCGAGACTATCGAACCGCGTGGACTCCTGTCCGCGATCTCCATGGGCGTGATACTACCCCTAGGAACCCTATGCAGATCCGGACAGATCGAGCCACGTGGACTTCGATCGAAGTCCAGGTTCGCCATGCTGCCCCGCGGACTTCTCGTCGAGTCCGGCACCAACGAATGTCGCGGGCTGCGATTAACGGGCGCGATTAACGCGTTACCGTTCTCCGGTAGAAGGGACACCCTGGAGCCGCCGATCGCCACCATACTGTTCCGTGGACTCCGATTATAGGCCACGTCCGGCACCAGAGAATTCCGCGGGCTGAGCGCCAAGTCCGGTACCAGGGAGTGACGCGGACTGAGTGAGGCTTCCGGCGTCAGGCTGTTTCGCGGTGACCGCGCCATATCGGGTACTAGACTATTGCGCGGGCTCCTGCTCGGGTCCGGTATTAGGGAGCCCCGCGGACTTCTGCAGTAATCGTCAGGTATCAGAGAGTTTCGCGGGCTGCGGCTCGCCTCGGGCGCCAGGGAGTTGCGGCCGGTGCCGTACTGTTCGGGATCCGGCAAGATCCTGCGACAGATTCCCTGAAATAGAGTACCATAGGTTTTTTTTTTTCATTACCTCGTATCCACTTAACCGTTAGCGGAAGAAGCAGAAAGTTATTAGAGTAAAAAGTAATTTTCAAATGTATATAAAGTTTTCGTAAGAAAGCACATTCTTTTTTCCCCTTTACGTGAAATATCTGTCAGGTAATTAGGTCGTCGCTTCAGTGAATTAGTTTGCCACTTTTCTCTTTACAATTGTTTAATTTCCAGTTATTCAAGTTAATTGATTTTTCTCATTTACTTGAAAACGTTGGAGATATGCACGTTAATATTACACGCATATCTCTGCAATGAATCTAGTTTAATTAACATGGGAATTAACATAGGAATAAATTTACACTTGCATATGAAAGCTGCGCGCTTGCGAAACATATCAAAATACTCGATTGCAGCGAACGTATTTTAATTATTTTAATGACCACTATCCAAAGCCAACTTTCGAAACGTATATACGGTGCAAGCCTATACCGCAATCACCCGCTAATGAATAACATGTGATAACGATCCATTTGCCGTGAAAATTTCACGGCCTCAAAATTTTGATAAACTGATGGGTAACGTGCACGTGACAAAAAGTTCGTATTCAGTTTCATCGATGGATATATGGTCATATCGATCGAATACAATGTCAGACACCTGTACAGTCGAATATCCCTTGAGTAATTGAATATTCCGCGTAACATTGCGTAGCGGCGTAGCCTGAAGGGAATGAAAAAAAAAACAGACAAAGAATCTGTTACATATTTCAGGGCTTGGAACTCGCTTGACTGACTGTCAGAATTTCAATTCAAATTATTTTCTCTGCTCTACACTAGTCTCGTAAAATTTGTCAAATCAAATTGCTTAAATCGTTATTCGTAACCATTTTAAAAATAGTGGACCAGGTCTTTATACATCTTCTCGGAAAATTTTTAAAGTACATGGCTTCACGTGGCTCATCAAAACAAAATAATTCGCGGGAGCAAGAGATTTACGTTTCATGTTACCAAAAGCAATATAACGATTCGAACATATAAAAACGACTTAAACTAGAAAGAGGGTGAATATTAACCTCGTCGGGGGAGTCGCTCTCGGTATCCAGAGCGATATTCGGCACCACGCTACCCCTCGGCGACCGCTGCCTTTCCATCGTTCCGCCGGGGCTACTTGGTGGCAAGATGAGGGGTTTTTCAGTGGCTACACTCGCTCGTCGACTCCGCATCGTCGAAGATGCCGGCTGGGTCGAGTTTGCCACGTTTGGCGACGCTCGCCGGCGTCGCGACGAAGCGCTTCGATGTAACATCACGGCGACATTCTTTTATCCCTGCAACATAATTTGCATTTCCCCAACTTATTATTCTTCTCGCCAGAAATATTCCGTAAGAGATGATTACCGTCAATGTTAATTTTTGACAAAATTATTAATATCTAATAAGACGCGTGATACAAGAAGTAGAATATATATTGAAGTGATTATGAAATTAATGATCCTAACTGTTAAAGAATATATTTAAGTAAATTGTAAATTTCTAATCTGAACTGTGTCTCAGGGAAATTTCGCGATTATAAGAATCAAGAGTGTATCTTTGTGAGTACGTGCGATGAAAAAATGTTTCATTTTGAAGAATGATCATTAACACACAATTGCAAAAATGTTACTTATATCCTAAAAGGCTAACCTTCTATTAGAAATTTGTCTATTAGAAATTTGTAGAAGCAACAAAACTTTTTAAATTTCTTCCGAGTTTCTCGTGTGGCACGTTAAAAAGACAAGTGCAACATTACAGAACTACGAACTTAATTGCTCGAAACTACATTTCTCTCCTGAGAATGCACAAGAAAGTACTGCAAGTCGATAGTCTACGGGAACTTATAATGAAGAAAATTTATTATTATAGTAACTATACTTATATGTTAATATAATATGTAATGATTTCATATAAATGTTAAATTATTAAATATTTTTTAATTCATAAAAATATTAAGATTTAATTAAGTTAAACAGAAGAGACACGTAGTTTAGGCTGTTATTATAATCATAAACACTATGTTCATTGCACAAACTCCTGGGTAGACAATTAAATGCCCAACGGGTATTTCCAAGAACATTCATTATATATCTACAGTACATGAACAGTTTCTCGGAAGATGACCCAGATAAGTGCACAGCACGGGGTTCACCGCATTATATTGGCCTGCCTAATTTTCCGACCCGTAACTGCGACGTGCATTTTGATGCGCCGATGGGAGCATGTCTCTCATCGCACGTAACACCTCTTCCATATAGGCCGTGCATATATTATCGAGATTCACGAAGGTCTAAAGCGCTTCCGGAGCGGATTAATTTACGGCCGCGTATTGTATGTCGTGAAAGTAAGCAAGCATGCAGAAAGCTTTTTATTGGCGAACTCGCCAACACGTGGAAAAATATTTCACCATCCATTCCGAATAAGGGAAGATCCGGAACAAAAATTAAAATTATACATATATATATATATATATATATTTCAATTAAAATACGTGATACTGGTTTATACGATTATTTATTGGAAAACTACATAAAACTGGAATAATAACTAGGAAATTGAACATCTGTTTATATCTCATGTTACGTAATTAAACACGAAATATGAAGGCACGGGCATGAACAGGATACAGTGCATTCAGAAAATATGACCATCGGCAACGTGGATGAATTATCGTGATATCGTTAATTGTTTTGTTGAGCGCGATCGACGTAGTGAATAAAATTCGTTCGTGTTTTATACCATGCTTGGTGAATATTCGGTTTGACGGAGTCGATAAAGGCTTTATTGGGCAACTTTTATTGACAGAGAATAATTTTTTGCCAGAATGCAATAGCTGGCAAACGATGCGCTTTCCGAAGTTAAAAGCTGAAATAATATAATTTAAAATAATTGATCTAACAAGAATATCACACATACACTTCTCACAAAAATTGAACAAAGATGAACGAATTATTTTTCCCTTATAACCATTTTCTCATCCAATTCCCATGAATTATCTTCGTTCGTAAATGAATCCCCACGGAAATTTTCACGTCAGTGCAATTTATAGAACGTACGTTTGGAACGAGTTCGCAATGTGTAAATTATTGAGTATTATTATTGCACCTTAAGACATTATTATTATTTCGATAAAATAAAATAATACGTAATATTAGAGAGATGCTAATATCTTCTATGCTATATAGATTAATTTTTCAACAATATATAATAAATATGTGAAAAAAATATTTAACGCTTGAAAAAACTTGACTGCTAAAGGTTAAAATATATCTTTAACATATTCATAATCATATTATATTAAGATATTTTAAGCTCTTGCAGCATCAAATTTTTTACGTTAAATTTTTTGTACTCGTTATAAAACATAACCTTTTGATATTATTACTTCTATTTAAAATAAATTAAAGATACTAACACATAGGACATGTAAAAATTTATCTGTTCAGTTATACGAGCGTGACACATTTTACGAGAAGTTTCAAGCCGGAATTTGTAAATTTGCGGCTCGTTAATTAAAGCAACGAGTGGTGTGAAATCTAGTCATTACGAAACTTTTCGACGTAGGCGCAAGACGGCATTAATTTCGTTGATATTTCTTCTTATTTCTCGCCATTATTCCAAACAGAAGCGCGGCTTCTTGAAGAAAGTTTCAGGCAAACTTCGCGATGAAATCTCTCCGACGAAAATTTAGGGATCATACGTACGGTGTTCCGACATTACATCTGCCAACACGTCTTCCTCATTCACTAAGTAAGCAACTTATTGTTAGATGGTGCACATCTTCTTGAGCCATGTATTATATTTTTGAAAAGTGTGAAAAGTTAGCATCCCGAAATGCGAATATTTACAAAATTGACATGGCATTTGATTGTCCAAAATTTGTCCATATTTGTCCGTAGATTGCTTTCAATTTGTCCGTATTCATTGCTTTCAATTTTGTAAAAATTCGCGTTTTAGGGTGTCAGTTTTACAGACCTATTTTCGAGAGACATACGAAACTTTCGTATACATTCGTATGGGGTCATTTTTCTCATAAAGGTCTATCTCGTGCAAATAACGTTCGAAATTTTGACAATGCGTCCGTGTCGCGTAACATCGGAAATCCGCCGCGAATAAAGCACACGCGACATATCAAAGCGAGGCTTTCAGTCTCAGACTGCCGACACCATTACAATCTTATGCAAGCCCGACACGTTTACTCAACTTATGGCGCCGCTCGATGAGGCGTGTTGAAAATATTTCGCTGACATTTAACATCCATGACGTGCGCTCGTTATTTTATCGCCCACGCGAAAGTCTTTCTACGTTAAGTCAACTTTGCAACTTGCACAGCGTCGCGAGATTATCTACGTTATCAACGTTGGCATTTTCTTTAACAGACTGCAATTATGTCGACGATTGAGCCCCACGCGCCCCAAGTTCAGGTGTAATAAACTAATTAACGTGCTATTGATGTTGATTGAGTAACCCGAGTTGCAATTAATAACATTCGATAGGGCGCAATATGTCGTTGCAGCTACGACAACATTTTGCGATTATAGGTACGTGTCACACCCAAATTAATTACCAGCTTAAATACGACATTGCTTTAATGGACTACAAAATGAACAGACCAACTAAGGCCAACCATTCAATAACTAGGGATTAGAACCTTAATTATCCTTGCTCCGCAATATCAAATACTGCATGGTGTTTTTTTTTATTTAATAAGATGACACACACAGTGTTATTTAAATCTATAAAAAGATTAATGCAAAATCAATATCACTTCTTGCGACATGTATTTTGTACCTACTAAATAAATATCCGTGAAAAAGGACCGCTCATAATAAATTTAAAGTAATAACCGCGCGATACAAATAACATCACAATAGTACAGCAATTTTGTAATTATACCTGACAATGTTCAGAGTAAATTAATTATTTAAACACAGTAAGCGTTAATGGACTATGAAATAAACTGACAAAACGAGCATAAATAAATATTCCTATTTACTAAATATTACAAGCAATTAACCGAATGCAACAGAAAATGCATCGCGTATACTACGTTTAAAAATTATCAGCTTTTCATTTCGTTATAGACGATTTGAGAGAGAGAGAGCAAATAGCTGTGCTGCCTTTAAGCTTTCAAGTGTTTTTTTTTTCCAAAAAAGTAAAGTAAACAAGTATGAAAAAAGATAATTGAATAAACTGAAATTATTTTTAAATCTCAATGTACGTCACTGAAATATCGAGGCTTAAATAACGTCGTTAAGAAAAAAATTCCATTGTGTGACGTGCATTGATTAAAAATAAGAAAAAGGAGGAAAAAAAGAAGTTCAGAAATTAGAATATCGAGCAATATTGCGGGGGTCGGGCGTCCAGAGGGATATCCATTAAATATCCGCCGTATCGGAATAGCGAGAACGACAAAGTACTGAAAGTTAATTAATCGGAGCAAGCAGAGCGCAGTCAATTACTCGTTGCGATACTTCGACGGATCGACTCCGCTTCGTAGGCCGTATATCATTCGACCGACAAGTCGTTTACGGCCACATAGCACGAACGTCCGTATAGTTGTAAACGACGACGTCTACGGTGGCGTTTCGTCGTCTGAATTACGCGGGGAAGATTAATTTTGCGCGTCCACGATGATCCGTCTCGTCTCGCCGGGAGATGCTGCGCGCGCGCGCGCGCGCGCGTCCATTAGGGCCTAATCTCTAGAACATAATTATCACGTCGTGCCGTCGTGCCTGAAAAGACGTATGAATTATTGGATAGACAAGAAACGGCGTTAACGAAGATGAAACGCGAGTTCGTAATAGCGAGTGTTCCCTGATCTCTCTCTTCGTATTTCTCTAGCGAGACCGAACTTGTGCGCGGGTGTGCAGTTCTTAAGCTGCTGAATGCATAATGCCGAGTACGACAATTAGAACTCCAAGGTGAAATGCATTCGATGCATGTAGAAAAGCTTGTGTATTACATAGAGAGTCTAACGATGTCCACATCACATTAGAAGTGAAATGTTAAAAATCGAGAGCTCAAATTCCACATCCATATTATCCATATTACAATCTCATTTCTTATTATTTCCCTCATTAGTTAATAAGTTTTGAATTGCTATTTGCGATCTAGCGCACTGCCGCTACAATTTTGATATCGAGACCATCAGATATTTCTATTTTGGAGTTGCCTTTGTCGATCACTTATACCGATAATTAATTTTCGTCGGGCAGGTTGAGAGTTTATCGACCAAACAACGGCATGCAAATAAGATCGATAAACAGTAAGGTAAAGTCAGAATATTTTCAGATAATAAAAACATATAATAAAGTGCAGTATTGATAGACTATTTATATGGCATACTTAAGATATTTTGTCACGGAAGAGAGTAGCTAATTGTAAAACATAATATTCTTATCTTTGAGAGGGTAATCAAAATCCTTTAACTTAATTAAGCAACCATTTATCAATCACTTTTGGTTCCTTGTATCAGCACTTAAGTGAAGGCGATATAATTAATCACAGGCGCATCGCTCTATTAAATTTCCATTCTAATATCCAAATATAGCGCGAAAACGTTTATCACGCTCAATTAACGCCATAGATAGTCGTTACGAAAAATTAACTAACTGAATACTAATTGACGTGCCATTAAGACAAACGGCTCAATCTAACGATAGTCGAGCGAGTTAAGTCCTCGGAAAGCCGAAGGGCGGTATCACCGTTAATCTATATACGGATCAAACAAGCATTCCGGCACGCAGCGTTCTTTCCGCTGCTCGTGCGCGCACTCGCACCTTTTCTCTTATCATTTTTCCCGCGGGCATCTGAGAAAACCATTTGTCTTCCGTTGGGGCAAGCCGGCAAATGAAACGGGCGAGCTTAACGGCGTGGAATTCATGCCAATCCCGCAGAGTGCGGTGCCGTGTATACGCATACGACCGCGATTCGTTTCAATTTTTATCGTCTACAAAATTATTCCGCGGGCACGTACCCATCCCGAAGGGTGGAACACGAATAAGTGAGTTTCTGACGGGTCGAGGATAAACGAGAAACACGTAGGTGCCGAGGGAGCTGCGAGTGGATAAGTCGGGAGGCTATAGTGTAGCTCGCAAGTGATGTTCCTCAAAGTTAACGTTTACTTGCAGTTATCGAGCAAACTAATCATCCGCACTAATTATTAATAATGCAGTCCACACATAAATATTCACACAAGTTAGGACATTTAAGATATAGATTTGCACTTTTAAAAATACGTATAATTTGAATAAAACAAGTTTACTTCGTGTGAAAAAAAATTAGGAAAATAACAATACATACATACGACGTCATTAATGCCTTTCCATATCAAGTTGGCTGCGTTCAGAGTTTATCTTCTTCTTTTTAATGTAGAAGGCAGTAGAAGGAGAAAGATAAACGGAATTTCATATAGGAAGGCATATTTGACGGCTAGTGTACCTAATAAAATATTCACAGAAAAATACTTAAAAAAAAAGACAATCTATAATTCTATTCAACTGTTCAGCATCGCGATTTTTCTGGAGGAAAGAAAAGATGCAAGATGAACGAACTGAAAATGCAAAAGAGAATGCAAGAGAATAAAAGCATAGGAGAATGAATGCTCGATGATTTCATTTTGTCGAGGGAGATTTTGTTTGCGTACATCATAAGTAGCGGCCTGAATACAGAAGAGCCATTTCTAGATAAAATTTCAGCACAAACTCTCACGTTTAGCTATTTTATCGAGTTTCTGATGAAATTTTATGAAAAATTAAGGAATTAAAATTAAATAGATAGTTGATCCAAGCGAAGCTACACGCGCGATTCTTTTATTATTGTAACAATTTTTTGTTTAAAAAATCTTTGTACAACAAGGCCAGCACGAGTCTTTTCAAAGAACATCTTTTCTGTAACTCTTGTTGTTGACATTTAAAGTACATTTCAAATAACGATAAAAGCACTTAACTTCAATTGAAATCGAGGATTTTCTATAAAATAACGTCAACTTTTATATTTTATTCTTTTCTTGATGATGTAATTATTATGTCAAATCAATCTTTTACTTTTTACCATCTTTACCAGGAAATCATTCTAGAAATTAAAAGCCACACGTATATTTGTATAAACAATCGTAAATTAATATAGATATAGTATAAGAAATTGCTATCGTCGCTTTGTGAAAATAAATCGTGTTGCTAAATACTAGGTATTTCTTGAACTTCACAGAATACAGTCGGATAGAAGCCGTGTGTTATAGAAGGATTTTATTCGGAAAGGTCGAAAGCTCGTTTCTCAGAATTTTAACGGATCGCAAATGGTTTCGTAATAATCAGGCCGAATGATCGTGTTCTATTAAAGTGTCTAATAAGAACAAAAGAATCGAAATACGCGCAGCATTTTTCGCGCGCGATGCAAAATTCCGTAATATTTATTTCTTGGAATAGCGGCCGCTGCTTTTCCCTTTTGTCATACGGATTTATCGTGTTCACCAAGAGCGTCATAATGAGTACGCGAAAAGGAACGTAATTTTCGTTCTAGAGCGCCGCTCGTGTCTCTAACGCAGCAACGCTGAGGCGGACAAAGTAGCTTCTTATTATTCGAATTTCTTCTATTACTTTGTAAACGAAACGAGAAAACGACATATGTTGCCAACAAAAATTAAAATACCTAGAAGCGCGCAATGTAAAAAGAGAGAGAGGGAGAGAGAGAGAATCAATAGCTACCGGTATGAAAACAAAATTCTTTATAACTGTTCGTTCAAAGCTAATGCGTAACAGCCTGTCAACATCGGAAATTCAACTGCAAAAATTGACGTCACGTCAGCGGGACTTTTTCCGCTCTTACAGGCGCCTGTAGCAACGGCATGTCCGAAACAAAAACGAAATTTCCGATGCCGTGGGAAAGGAAGCAAAACGCGCGGAAATGCATTTTGCGGAAAATCCGGCAGTTCCGAGAAATCCTGACCTCTCTATGAGGAAAAGTTTATTAATTCATAATTACGCTAATGTGCGTATAGTGCTAATGATTTGGACAAGATTTTCAGTAATGGTAGACACATATGTTCGCCGCTAATGAACCGCATCTAATATATAAACATACTTTTCTCGCAATATAAACTGATATTTATCTCGGAAATTAAAATGAGCTGGAAATTTAATGAGAAAAAGAGGCAAACTTTCTTAATCTCTTCATTTCTAAACATTTATTAAAATTTATGTATCTCCTTTTAAGAGTAAATATTACAAAAAATACCTACGACAAGTTTATTACAAAGTTTTCAATTGAGGAGTTAGCAGTCGCGCGTTCTCGAGCTCTCCGATTCCAAAAAAAAAAAAAGAAAACTTTACTAATACGACAAAAGACACTTTCGATTCAAGCTAGTTTAAATTCTGAATGATTGGATTAGTAAACTTAAAGTAAGACCATCGGATTGTGGGAGGATGGGTTCTTCAAGAACGGAATATCAAGCACTCCGACAAAGTAACCATGCATAGGAAGGAAATACCGCATTTCTTCCACGATTGATCCTGACCGGGAAAGAGCGTTTCATGGTACTTGTGGTAAAAAGAATGTGCCGTTAAAAGGTACGAGTAACCGGCCAAGAGCTCATTCCTTTTATCTGTCCAAGTGTTCGTCTCTTTGTTTTGTTCTCCGGAGTCGCCTACCGAACTATATCAATTACTTTTTGCCGAAGCTAAGAAACTAAGGCAACCAGAGAGAGAGGATGACAAGATAGCAATCCATCAGAGTCTCACCGCAACCGATTGCGGTGTCTTTAAGGCCGACGCTACCCTTGCTCCGTTAAATGTCACCGCGTCACTTCCCTCATGACCGAGACGTCATCCTGGTGAAGAGGCATAATTGAATAGACGAGATACAGAGGGCTGGCAACCCAAGGCAAGATGTTGGCAAACACGATTATGTTGATGGTATTCAGATTAAATGGGTAATGTAATGGCATTAACGCCGACCTGCCCCAGCAAGTTGTTTCATATCACGCCGAGTTTGTATAATGTGCGCGGATCTCGGGGGTCCTACCGCTCGGGGATTACGTCCGGGAGTTACTCACGAATTATTCGTATTCCGCACCGAACGATAATAATAAAGCGTGCAATGGTGGCAAACGCACGGGAGCGCAGGAGCGATACGACGTAGAGTTCGACAGGTTAATCGATAGTAGCGCGAAAGTTACGACGGAACATTGCATTCGACGTTATAGTAAATCGAGACCGCGTGTAAGTGCGTCGAGACAGTGTTAAATGCGTAGCGTGAGTGCCAATAAACTTCGAGTAGTTTGATAAATAGACGGATTCCGATTTAATATAGCCAGATGTGCGAAACGTTACGATGCGAATCCGTTAACTGTTGAAGCGGAACGGAAAACGAAATCGCGAGGGGAGCTTTACAACGTGATAAAAAATCATACGTCTCCCCGAGCGTGACACGGTTAGTTTTACCGTGTACTCTGATGTAAAAATCGGCGACGGTAAATTTCAATATGCAAATTCGCAAAGATGGCCACCCACGCGACAATCGCGCACCGAGAGAAACGGCGAAAGATAAATTAAACGGGACAAAATGCTACCTCTCTCGATATCGCGTTCTCGTTATCATATTGATGCGCCGGATAATTCGCCGCTGTTAGCTTCTCCCAGGCATGCCGTTACATTTCAGAAAGTCGATTTACTCCCGCGGCAATTTGAAGAAACATTTCAAATTAAGCGCATTGCAAAATCCCCCTGCCGGTCCTCGAAGCTTGCGCGACGGAAATTCTCGGAAGGAAATTCCTGAGCGGAAAGTTTCTCTCAAGTTTACGATGTTCGCGATACTGTGATAGTAAAATCCTTAATAGATACAATATTTTGGGTTCGCAAATAATCACGATAAAAATAAATATCGCTACTTATTATTGGATAAAATGAAACAAAATTAAATAACATTCCGCAATTTTTATTTATAGATTATAATGGGTTATTAAAATTAAGATTGAGGATTCTGAATATTTTGTACAATATAAGAAATATTGATAAAAATGATTATAAAATACTTACAAAATTTATTACAAAAATACAAAATGATTACAGAAATAATATTTGCTCGCCCGTGTCTCGAAATAAAATTCAAGAGAATAAGATTTTACGTGTCGAGTTCGAAATATCACTTTACTTGAAGGAACATGAATAAATGATCGAATAGGATGTGAGGAATCTTAATGGAAAACATGAAAATGATCTCGGCGCTCCTGACTTGTATCGCGCATAGTCAAAGTACGCTGTAACTTTCGATCGGATTCTCAATTAATGACGAGTATCGTCGTCGTTGGCGCGTGTCCGCAAGCGTTGTTACCAGTTAGCGATTAATTACTCCATTTCAGCAAAGAGGGATTCTGCCATAGCAAGCACTCCGTTAACGACAATAATTAATCTGACCATCGATCTGCACGATTGTTAATTGACGAACTCAACTCATTTTATCAGTACTTTCGCACATGGTCGCGCAATGCGCGCATTTCCCATTAGTTTATCCATATTTAATGTGCGACGGAATCTCTGCAGAAATGCGCGAAATGTTCGATCTCGACCAAAATCTCGATGAGAGAAACATTCGAGCGTAAATACCTTCGAATGCTCGACGATTGTCGGATTTCAGTTGGATTTCCTCGGGAGATCCCGAAACGTGTCTTTATTCCGTATGATTCTATTTATCGAACTTGCCTTTCTTACCATTACTCGCCCCTTGTACTTTGAAAAATTCTGAGATAAAATTATAGTCGATTTTTTTCTGAAGAGGAAATCGATAGTTAACATGATTATAAAGGCTAACAGGAAATGTTTTAAGATTCTAAAGAGTTGAGCTTTAAGAATGGAAATACACGGCCTTTGTTCCAGCAGTTAATTAAAAGTTGACAGCCTTGTTGAACGATTATTTATTAAAAAACTTCAAGTTATATAAAAATTCTGACACATACCGGCTAGTCGTTAATTAGAGCGTCACGTTAGTAAATGATTAAAAAAGATATAATGAAGATCGTATCCGGGGTGCACTTATTATAGCATTAATGCAACCATGTCGGTTTAATTATCAAGCTCGACCACTGTGACGGAGTGACTCGATGGTCTCGCGCGCGCGCGCGCGACGGCACATTGGGAATTTTTAAATTTGATTCCTACGTCAAGCAATTCTGTCTAGCACGTTTAGAGCCACGTTCATTTTAAAGCGGAACAGCTTTGCTGCAAAAAAAAAAAGGAGAAAAGGAAAGAACTGACTCTATGGCTGTACTTACTACTAGTTTTTACTACTTTCGCAATTCATTTCTCGAAGAATTGCAAAGTCCGTTAAGAAAAGTATTCACTCCCGTAGGTAATATCGTAAAATGAAGAGGAGAGATATAATGTCGCACACTTAACAATAACAATTTTAGTTTTTACAGCAGTCGCAATGGTAATTGTAGGAACAAGTTTGCGAACGCGCCTTCACGTCTCTCAAATACGCAGACATGAATATTCAGTATGATAACCATAAATATGAAGGAGATATCCTTCATTTGCAACTGGCGCACCAGCAACATTCATATTTGAAGGGATTGAATACACATAAATCCTGCACGTCCGTATCCGGCTCTTTCGTCGTACGACACGCGATTTATTTGCATGCGTCTTGCGCTCCGCGAAACGAGCCGTTCCGTTAAAATACGACCCGGGCTGATTCACACGTATCTCTGCTCTTATCCCTCCGGGTATTAGCGTCGTTCCTCTATCTCTTTTTTTTGCTTTTCCCCCCCCCCCTTTCTTTTTTTTCCCTTTTCTCCTTCCGCTGGTGCGCGACAAATGCCCGCTTAATTTTGCCGTTTGCAAAAGAGATCCAGCACGGCCAACGACGCGGCGTTACTACGACTTCAAACGGCGTAAGCGAGGATCGATATGGCGCAACGAAAATAGAACTTAGCGCAAGGAGAGACATACGGGTGCGATGCGGGATGCACCGGTGGATGTAATAAAGTCCAGTTGAAAAGTATCATCCCTCTCCCACGCGATAACCATCCCTTGGGCCGTAAAGGCGTTTTACGGGCCGCCGAGAAATGTAAACGTGTGCATTATGAAAACGTCGCATGCATCGTGCGGGTAGGTCTCGGGGATCGGAAACCCCGCGACGCGTCTTTGAGCACGTATGTAATGAAATCTTTCGGAACGACGGGCACGGCACCGACGAGCGGGGGGGAAAAAAAACAGAAGGTGAGACAATGGGAGAACGCAACGTCGCTCGTCATTTCAATGGCGCGTTCGACGGCACTCATGATCGATCGCGGCAAAAATAGAGCGCGAAATTGATCGGTTCATTTTTACGACATCGCTTTGATATTAAAGAAATCCCCAATTATATGAATGTCGTAATGTCGTATAATGGAGTCTGCAATTAGATCTATTTGAGTCTACTGTCGTACGGATTAAGTCTCATCCGTATTAACTTGCTTTTAAAAGCTTCAGAAACTTCGATAGAGAACTTTTATTCTATTTTTTTTTTATACTCGCGTAGGCTCTTCTAAAATTATTACGAAAGAAATCTATCTACGTTTCCTCCTTCTCTCTCTCTCTCTCTCTCTCTCTCTTTCTTTCTTCCTATGATGTTGTATTATTGTTGCTAATCCCTCCAATTCCGCCCAGCGTTTGCGCAAACAACTCGGATTGTTCTCCATCCGCTCGACTTCACGGTAAATCTTATAGGGCGTCGAATAATGTATAAAGGCCGCAGTTATATGGCGTGTGCGAGTGCTCGTGAGCGAGTGCCGTTCGTAAATATTAAAACGTACATACTATCTATCGCCGAGAATTTATGGTCCTGAACTTCGACAGAGAGAATATTTGCGAGCGAAGATGTTCGTTTTTCTGCAGGGAGTGCGCGAGACGCAGGAAGGGCGGAGATAGGAGGCTAATATCTCAGGAGATTCTCGAGCCAGATGAATGGCGACTACTTTGAAAAACGGCAGAAAGAACATGAGCGATGTAGAAAGCTGTGTTATCGCGTGTAACTTTTAGCGTAATTAGTCATGACATATGGCTGTACATTTTCAGCGTTATATGAAGGTAAGCCGAAGGCTAATGCGTGGGATCTCGGCTTATGTCTGCCTTTCTTCGCATCAACAAGTTAAAAAAGACGACGGTGACTAAATGTAAGAACAGCCCCGGAGTTTCTTTCCCCGCGACGCAATGAATAAATTAGATATACCACAGTGTCATCGCTGCGACGTAATCATTGCTAAATATATTCTCTATCGAACAAGTTTTAGAAAATAATGTTCGCATGCGATGGATTAGCATTTTTTTTTTTTAACGCAACGCCCATCCATTCGTTTTCGCCGCGCAGTTTGAAAGAGAACGTATTAACGTAGTCGTTCGTTCTAATCATAAATTCCTAAAAGCCTTCAGCGACGGAACTAACGATTGCTACTCACGTTTTCGACTCTTATCATAGTATCACAACGTGTCCCCGAATACAAAATCGAGCTACATTCTGTCTACAGAATGTTCAACTTGTTGACCCACTTGAGAGATTTTGCTTCTGCCGTCGCAGTTCTCCGCTACAATTCACATTCGACAGTCCGTTCGATTTCTCTCGTTCGATCACGCATCTCCATTCGAACATTCAGAATCGACAGTTCGCTTATTGGCGAACTATGCGAATTCTCCCCCCTCCCCCCTCTCTTTATCGCGAGACTCGGAGCGAGAAACAGACCTTTGTTCCAAATGAAACGAAACTACTTCGCGAAACAGGGTCAATGGTCAGTCCGCCAGTGTACACAAACTTTCTTGAAAAAAGATGCACGAGATTGCAGATGCTGAGTTCTCTTGAATGAACTTCTTTCTGAAATTCCTCTACGTTTAAAACTCAGCAGCTGTCATCCTCGAGATATCGACATTCGTTTTGAGAACAGATTAAAGATGACCATCTATACTTCCTATGCATGATTTTTACCATTTACGTTGGCATAATTTCGTATTGTAATAGAGACTTCAAAAATCACATTGAAAAATAAATTGAATCACAAATCGAAAATATCGAACTAAAATATTGAAATTACATTTTATTAAAAGTCTTAAAATCAGTCGCGAAACTCGTAGATCGTGATTCGCAACGACGGTTGTATCGAGAAAAATATTAAATAAAAATTGATCAAAGGGATTCGTAGCTGAAAGAAGCCGCGAAACGTAAAAAACACAACAAACATGTCAGCCCGATGAGAATAAACTTTCAGCCGTGATTAGAAAAACCCAACAAGAGCGATGGTTTTCCGCCCCGAGGGGTCTTTCCGCGGTTACGTTATATAAGAAATTACGCAGTCACAGTCACGCCGCGAGCCAGATCGAATGGAAGAAAATGCGAAAACTCACCTCGGCATGATGAAGCTGTCCGCCCGTGTTCATATGCGACGCGCGACACTACCTCCCGTCGTCGTCATTAAGTTCGGGGCGAGTCCCCCGGCGAAAGAAACGGGCCGAGCCCGCGCAAGCCAAAACCAAAGAAGGGGAGAAGCTCGGCAAGATGCGCTCGTACGATCATGCATTCACCCGCGTTCTCGATCCGCGCGAAACCTTTTCACGCGAGCGCGCCGCGCCGCGCCACGCCGGTTGAATCGGCGCGCGACGATGCGCCGATCGTCGGGGGTTGTGCCTCACGTTATCGGCGGACGAGAATGAGAGATGCGCGCGGGGCGGCGTTGGGTGCCTCGCTCTGCGAAGGGCCAGCGAGCCGGCGCGCGGCGCAACTTACCCCACTCGCGGCTCGAAGCTGACTGAAACGCACCCCCGAGCGAGAGGGTGCGGGTGGAGAGAAAGTCCGACGTGGGGCGCAGATCGGCGGCAACACCGGCGAGACCGCGACCTGTCGCGGACGCGGGGTGCCCCTTATCAGCGTCGGTTGCTCGTCCTATCTCGATGGCGTCGATGGGGTGGAAGACATTTATCTAAACCCTACGTTTCGGATCTGCCGTGAGACGAGTTGTGCCAGAAGCGAGGCTCGGGTTTTCCACTTTCGGGGATTTAAGAGATTTCGACAAAGTTGAAATGTCTTACACGCGCAGCTTCGAACGGATCGCATGTAGATTTCTTTATTTTAACACTGAGCCGGAAGATAAGTTGATACTTTTTTTATCCGAAAATGATATGTAGGGAGATATCAAAGACAGCCATTCTCTTAGCGAGGAAACTTTGAACAATAATGTGAATAATAATCTTTTGCTTCTATTCTTCTTAACTAAAGATCATATTCCACTTGGAAAGCGTATACAGAGCGTCTTCTGTACTGGTTAAAGCTGGAAAACTCGGTTACTTCTTTCGTTATAATCAGGAAATGTGTATAATGCTAAAGTCGATACCGTAAGAATATCAGTTACTAAATGCGTTGCGTTATCGTTGATATGCAAATCTCTCTCTGCATGAATAAACCAAGAACAACGTGAGCTGCCGCTTTTATAATTATCGTACATGGGGAACCGTCTCGACGTACAGAAACCTTACAGCTAGTTGCGAACAATTAATGGGATATTACATGTGTATTAACAGTCACCTTGGCGTTAGACATGTTTTACGACATTTTCAAGAATCTAATATTTTACCTACCGTGGAGCAAGCGTTTTGTTGGCTCTGCGTTACATTTGGCGGTGATTCAAAGAGATGAATTAAATACTTTCCGAGAAAACGCACCGACGCATCGCGAGCGCAGCGTTTTCTGATTTTGCCAAAAAGAATCATCCGCTTTCAGCATGTCTGCGTGGAACTGCAAATTTTATTCCCTTGGCACGGGAAAATTTTCGCGCTTTGCACGTGTTTACCTCCCAAAAGTTCGATCGAAGTTGAGGGCGGGTACAGACCGAGAGAAATGTTTAACTTTTACTTGTTCGTTGGAAAACTCCGTGCGAGCTTGCAAATCGAATGCCGCGACCTAAAGCGACGCCGCTGACGGGCCGGATTCGCAGCGCGCGTGACGAAGTACGCGGAATCCATTTTTATGTCGTACTTTAATCCCTACAAAATGCAAGATTTATAAGCGCAACGGCGTGCCGTGAACAGTGAGTTATTAAACCTTCTTCGCGCTTCGAAGAAAGTATACGAGCCTCGGGCTGCGTGAAAATAACATCGCGTGTAAATCCTCTTACGTTACCTAAGCTCGGGCTCTCCCGTCGAGCTTCTATTCCGTAAAACACTCGAATACTTACCACCCGCGGTGGTGTGGTTATGCGAAAGCATGCCATCCAAAACTTTCGCGCTCGTACTCGGGGTTCAATCTCATTACGTGCCTTACTGAAGAGCATGCTGAAATAGCGGCATTACGCGTTTCTGTAGCTCGCAACAGCAGCGTCAGCGTCGTGACTGCGTCTTGTCGAGAGTCCCTGTATCCGCGTTTTATGCAGTCATATTTCTTCCGCCTGCGACTGTAACTCGTCTCGGCTAAAAGAATTTTTTCGTTTCCCGTAATCGCATATTCCGCGAGCCGTAGTAGCTTTGTGCGGGCTTTCCGAGACGTTTCTGTGCGCGGCGGCATTTTCAACACAGCTTTTCCACGTACAGTCGTGCATTTGCGCATACTTTAAATTGATCGACTAGATTCCATTACGTAGTTTGACGAAATGTTATAATACCGGCGACGTAAATGTATCGCGATTCAGAAATCACAGTATCTCAATCTCTGTCAGTGCTCGTGCAACGCCGCTATTGTCAAAAAAAAAAAAACTCTATTCAACTGTTCATTGAAACGGAAGTAAGCATTGCTTTGCATATAATGTCCGATGCGTATTCGTCTATGTGTATTCATAACACGTTCGGGAATTTCGCTCCAATTTTACCGTCGATACAGCCGGCACAATTTACGGACGAACGCAACGAGCGCGGAACAATGCAGACAGATTGACCCTGGTGAATGCCGTTCTTTGAAAATGCGCGAGAGATACGCGGCTCTCACATGCGCGTTTTTGTTGATTCCCTGCGATAATATTAACTCGGGCGTCGGGGGACGCCGTTATTTCGCGTATCTTGTCGCGCGACTGAATCGAGAGAGCGGATTTATGATGTACGCGAAGCGTTTAATATCGCGGAATCCGCCCGTAATACGCTTCTTCGGAAGAACAAAACCGGGTCGGAGTAGTCGATTTGTCTGGCACTCTGGGCGAGATTAATAGCGATGCGACAGGGAGAAGAGGGGCTCTCAGCTCCGAAACAGTCGGAGAAAGAATGTTCCATTCGCTTGGAGTGACCTATAACATTCTGCCAGCTGAGCGTGCTCTCGTAGCGCCAGAAAATTAAAAAATCAAGAAGATTCCGACGAAATGGAGAAGCGAAGCTATATTACAGTACATCCGAAAAGAACTTCAACGTTTCGGGGACAATGGACGCTGGATTGGAAAGAGGAAAGCAACAACGAAGGCTAAAGTGGATAATTTTATCGGATATATTTTCTTCATCATTTTATAATTAGTTGGCTTTAAACTTATCCTCCTCGCCCTTAATTAGCGTGAGGATACTAATTTTAATGGGAGCTTATAGCGATAATCTTGTTTTCTCTCGTCGCTTTTATCAGCCGTTGTTTATCCGTACTCGCGATGCGATTTCACACCGGACGGAGGGCATGTGCTGCGCACGTCGCCGTAGACTTCCTTCCAACTATCTCAGTCGTCGCCTCCATGTTTATCGCCAAGATTAACCTTCAGACAGGACGTGCGGTTGCACTAACGCGACGACGCAAGGAGGCGATCTCCCCCGTCTAAAAACTGCCTCGTCTTATCCACGGCGATATAGGTTAAAGTGCATCATTTCCCGGGCGGTGTAAAAAGTTTAAACGGCATCTTGCCGAGCGCTCCATCCCTTCGTTAACGCGGCATTGATACGAGGACTTCGAAGGGATCTCTTGTAAATCTTAAAACGCTTAACAATGCTTTTTACATTGGACGAAATCTGTATTGTTCCTTCTTATTTCTTTAGAATTGAAGGAAATTGATTTTAAATACGAGCTCTGGTAAATTACGATCTTTTTTTTTTATTTTTTTTAGATCAAGTCCTTTAGTTTCTCAAAAGAGCCGCTGTAACGAAATAATTGCTCTTTATATTAGATACTTTTGCGAACTCTTCTCCTCTCTAATAAAGAAAATACAGTTTTGTCCTTTTCATCTAGCGCAAGGACATCATTTAGCGTTCGATGTCCCTCAAGTATAGATTTCGGAATCACTTCGATCCGAAACCCATCTACTTCGGCAATTCGATCGAGCAATTTCGCCGATATGTATGGTTCAATAGGGTGGCTGACCAGGAAGACACAATCGGGAATTCGTTCAGAATTAGGGTCGTCCGCAGGGAGATCTATATTTAACGAGAACGCGGAAGACGCGAGCGTGATGGGGATTTGCAGCTCTGCTACGTGACGCTAATCAACAACGGCTTCATAAATGTCGATTAATGTTAACTAACGACGTTGTTAGTTATTCCAAGGAAGAAATTTGTAACCATCACGCTGTAACGGTCACGCGAAATTAGTTCTCAGAACAAAGTGCACTCGCGAGGGGACATTAATCGCGTTTGCAATTTTTCCTTTTTATATTTTTACCCTCGTAATAGATACGATACATTATTAGCTCTGCTCATACATTTTTTTCACTGAAACGAATGCTTTGCGTACATTTCGCTATATTTCAGAATGTTGATTTTCAAATTCGATTATTCACAGTCCACTCACGTGCGGTATGAATATTTTATTTTATACACGTGTCGCGTAGCGCACGATACGTTCGTGCTACGTTGACGGATCCAACGAGCGGCGCTTATTCAGGCCATGCAAACAGTTTGACTAGCTGAGCACGAGCGACCTGATCTCACGAGCTAAATGCCGCTTAATGATTACCTGACTTTGCGCCAATCGAAGGCGCCTACAGCCTCGCGAACCTTTAACCAATGCGCGTGAATTAACGAGTTTACTTTCGATTATTCGAAGTGAAATCGATGTGCGATCGCCGTCTGTACTCGCAAATAAATTCCCCGCCGAATCGATCACCGCAAAAGTTATGCTATTAACTCTAATTGGATGGCCTCTCATTGAGCGCGAAAAGAGCCGTGACATTTCAAAATATCGAATATAATTATATGCGAAAGGAAACTTTTCAATTCGTTATTGGTCATTCGCGTACAAATAGCATTCCCGCCGTCTCGTTACGTAAAGCGTAAAACAAACCGCACGGAAAAACATGAACATGATCGGTTCATTTATTTAAACTGTTCGTAGGTAGCCCACAATTCGTCATTAGTGGCAGGTAGAAATACTCAATTTTCAGTGCTCGAAATTTCATTCAATCGTGGGATATCATCGCGTCAACAGTCATTCGCGCGACTTTTCGATCGAATTTGCGAGACTTTCCGATGAGTTCCGATTGCTTGCTCATTTGCAAAGTACTTTAGTAGCTGACATTTGACCAGGAAATGACGCTCTTATTGTCCGGAAAAAGGTATGTGGAGAAAGAGGAAAAGAGCGATTTTCAAAAATGTATTCGACAGACATGTATAAATTATATATTGATACATCTAATTAGATAGGTTAATTAAATAGACTTGAAATGAAATTAACTGTGTTAAATGTTTGAAGCCTTATATGAAATATAGTCACTGTAGCATGTATACATAGTTTATTGTATTTAGCTGTACTTTAACTGCCTATTCCGGATATTATTTTACAAGAAGCTTAAAAAAAGTATTTCATTGCGAATAAAATGCGAGTGACGACATTTAAAACGCGTCAATTTAAATCGATCGATCCTAAAGATCGTTTTTTAATTTTAGCTTTGCTTTGTTTATAAGGTATAAAACGCAGAGTAAAATAATAGTCGAATGATTGGATACGGGAAATATCGTCGTAACTTTAAAACGCACACACACTATATCGCTATAAGCCGTCTATTCGAACGTGATCAACGATACGTTCGACAGTCGAGTTGTTACGAGCGCCGAACTCAATGCCCTTTTAAGCCCGTTCTCCGTTCTTTATCAATTTTGTTGAAGCAATTTTGAAAGCTCTTACCCGACAATTGGATGCTTCGGCGGGAATAAGTTGTCGTCAGCAAGAAGCGTAGGTGGCAATTCTCGTTAAGAGGTGATTCTATATCAAGACTCATCCTCCCCCAAGACCTAAATATATAAGGTAGCGCCGAACTTGGAAGCTCGATTTTCTATTCTCAGTCTTGAAAGCGTCTGTATCGGCTAACCGAGTACGTTTCCGTGTTCTTCATTATTTCAACGATTATCCGGGAAGTCGACGAATTTCGTCGGAAACCTTGAGAAGTTGCTTTCTTCTTTATTCAAAGGCCACGGCACAAGCCGGCGAAGTGAACGACTTCTCCCGTCTCGAATCGATCAAGCCGAGATCTCTTTTTATACAACGCCGCCACTTTAATTCAGGACGATATCCTTCAATCGGTAGACACTACGCCGCGAGCGCCTTTTAAGTTCAAATTACCATAGATATTGCTAACGTTTAATACAGCCTATCTGGACTGAGGGGGGCCGAGATTTAGCACGGTAAATACAAGAAAATGAGAACAATTTTAATCAAGCATGGACACGGATTCCGATTAAACGGAATCCGTTTTTTCCCCGCCGCATTTTTCGTTTGATTAAAAAAACGATTTACTACTTCGCGTGAAAAGGTTCCCCGACGAGAGTAATTTTTCATATAAACTCTCTGAAAGAAGTAATAAAGATGAAAATTCTCTAAAAATTTTTAGTAAATAATTAGTAAAAAAAAAAATTATAATAAGTTTAAGCACAGTTTTACTATAGTTATCGAAACTTTACTCGCGAAAAAGTTTATTAATTTCTTTTTCTCCGCCACTCGACTGATGAGAGACACCGGCGCAACTGTCTCGTTGCTGAAAGTTTAAATTTAATGGCGCGGCAAGCGCGAGATTAAATTTCATATAAAACACGCGACGAGGGGGAAGGAGGGGGGGGGCGAAGGTACGGGGAAAAGTGGAAAGATGGAGGAGAAAGCGCGGTGAAACATCAGCGGCGGCGTTACACGGCATTCTCTAAATTCCGCGTCACCGAGATTGCTTTCCGCGGAGAAGGGATGATCGTTCAACGTCTGTTTTCGAAACCCGGATCATTCTACGCGCGATGACGGAGGCTGCTGTCGGGTGTACGTACACGCGAGCTTCTCGCGTGCCGCCGGGAAAATTGATGGCGTGTAAAAAGAAGATCTCCCGTGTCCTTTGTTGGAGACGCGCGCGTATTGTACTGCATGCGATAACAGGATTAAAGGATGTCGAGCACCCCGAGATAACCCACCGGGGGAAAACGATAGGGCTTTCCTATCCTTCATCAATTCTGACGTAGAAACTCGCGGGAACAATAAAACCGGCTACCGAAATCGGTTCTGTTTCTCTCCCGTCGCGCGTTTTCTGTTCCGAGAAAAATCCTTCTGAAGCTCTCAAAGAGATAGCGCCCTTAATGTGACTTTTGAAATGAAATTCCCGGCGGAATGGGATCGTAATCGTATTACAGACCGCTCGAGGCAGACGTATTAATGACATCATTAATACGTCTGACGGTATCGGAGATAGTCGACGTGCGATTTTCCCCATTTTCGCGAAGGCAAAAGGCTGCGTCGTGTGCAATCTTATCGCGACGCGAACAGAAAGAAACTCATTAATCGTACATCTCTGCTGCTCCCTGCTCGACCGTTCAATTTTTAATTATCAAATGTCAAAGGTACAGCGGTTAATCTTAGAACGCACTTTAACACGATTTTAAACGGCGGACGTAATTCATGTATCGCACTTTTAAAAGCGTCGCAAAAGCGTGTCTCTCTTACAAGTCTCGGGAAAGATAAAGGTTGAATAATGCGGCACTAAAAAGTTGAGTTATGCAAAGTACATTGCGGTGAGCGTCTCGACGGAGAGAGGATCCTCTCGGTATAAGGATGAAATTAAGCCAATATACTCGGTACTCGGATGTGCAGCTCGTCGTGCCGCTTTGTCCAATGTTAACCGCCTTCCCTCGGAGAGAATCTTCAGCGTCGCAAATGCGAGCCTCCCTCGCGAACATCCACGCTACAAATCCCCCGCGGGCGAGCAGACAATCGTCTTCCAATTGCTCGCGAGATTGTACTCGGCATCGATTTCGCGTAACAATCGGGGCTCGCCGCCATTATTCCCGATGCATCGCCGGGACCACTTGTGGGATGTCGCGTGTTGCGCATTGTCGATGTTACACTCGGAATTTTCACGATAACGTTGTGTCGCGTGGATGGCCCTTGTTACACAACGATTACATCGCGGTTCAAGTAATCCCGCCAAGGACATCCCCGTATTGTCGCGGCAACGCGACGGGACTTCCACTCGATCATCCGGGAGGCAGCGCGCGCGCGCGGGCCGGATAGCGCCGAGGATCTTTAGAAAGCCGGACTCGCGATTGAATAAATCATGGTAAAAAAAAGAATATCCTTCAATTTATCCTTGTCAGTTAAGAACAGACATCCAGCGGAATCAACGTTACACGACGACAGGCTATCAATAGACGTTGCCGGGATCGTATGTGATATAACGTAACGAGAGTTCTCGTAACTCGGCGAATCCGCGTCACGCCGGGTAGACATGTCTGTATCGAGCAAGCCGTGTCTCACTTCTCTTATAACGAGCTTACGCCCACAGATCCCACCGATCTGCTCGATATTCTCGCACTTCTAAGAAAATGTATTCCCTCACTGTATTCGACAACGTAGATTTTATCCGATACTTTCTTTTCACGGCTGAACGAATCGCACCGTACGCGATGCTTGTTTCGCCTTCCGTCTGCTAATTCCCGCTTAAACGATTTGTTCCGGGGGAACTTTCGGAGCGGCGCTCCGCGTATAAAGGGTTTTCGTTTTATACTAAACGATTAGTCTGCAACTCGTAGTTACGCTACACACAGCGATGCTGCGGTGAACTTTCACCGAATTGTTGCGCCAACTCTTTGTGCGCCGTCGAATAATCGAGAAGTGGCCATCGGCACACAATGGAATTTAATTTTCGCATTTTTTTTTTATTCGCTTTTAAAATGAAATTGAATCGAACTAATTGACCGAGCGGACAAAATTGATGGCGTGTTATTTGAAGGAAAAAAAAACAATATTACAGTTTATTGATAAATAATCGTGTACCCATTCTTCCCGTCGAAAAGCGTATACGATCCAATCGCGCAGCTGTTCTTGACTCCACGTTAGAGCTTTTTTTCCCCCCAGTGACACACGTGCGACGGTCGCATATACCGGCTTACTTTCCAAAGGTTAAAGGCGTTTGCCCGCCTATCACCTCGGCGTTCACGAGATTTTCTCGACCTCGCGGGTGTCTCCGGCATATTTCCCAATTTTTCCCCGGACTATCCGGGATATCGGCTGGTCGCGCGGAGATCGACGGAAAGAATTTCACGTTCAAACGACACCGAGGACTTCCCCCTTGAGCCTTTGTCGGGAATAATTCCGCTGGGTTTTCTCCGTCCTCAACGGTCCGCCAATTGAATTCGAAATACAGCATCTGGGGCTTTCATATCACGCGCAATGCTCGACGGCGTCTCAATCGGCGTTGCGTCGCGTTGAATATCAAAAAGCAAAGAATAAAAATTGTCGAGTCGGCACAAATATCAAGGTTCGCCGCGCTCTGGCACCTCGAGGTCTCGTTATACGCGAGTTTATTTCTTTGACAATATTCTTTTTCCTCCTCCCTTTTTGTTCTCTTGTCGCATTTTTCTTTCAAGTGCGCTTACTTAATTCTTACATGAAATACGCGTACTTTTTTATTTTCGCAAATGAAGAGAACCGCGAGATTGATTTCGTTTGTTGACTTGCGCGATCGTACATTCAAATTGCAACGAGTCTTTGATGCTTGACGAAGAGAATCTCGAGAACAATTATGCAATACGCCATGACAAAAGATAGAATTCTAAAGAAGGGAACGTGATAATATTACTATGTGAATTGTGGTATAGCGGCGAAGAAAAGAGAGAGAGGGAAGATGGAAACATTCCATATATTTTCATGACACGCGAGAAGTAGATCGGGAGAAAGGATTTACTTCGCTCGCGAACATAAATTTCGCGAGGAGTCGATCGCAAGGAATATCCGCGAAAGTAGTTGCGTTTCTTTTGCAATTGAAACGCTCGACATAGATTGGAACGATTGATGTGGCAGACGAACTTGATGAAAAATCAGGTTTCGCCAGAGATTTGCTTATGTGCCAGGAATATAATGCATTTCCGACAGAATATTTCCTACCGGATAGACACTGACGTTTCGCGGACTATTAACGTGCGGCTTTTATTTCGGCATATCGCGATCGTATATAAATATCTAAGTGAATAATAAATATTATTAAATGAAATATAAGTGAAATGTGTCACTGTAAATGAGTTTTATGTAAATTATGTTATACCAATGTAACACTGGATTCCGGTTGAATATTTCGTAAAGCTAACGGCCGTTTTATGCACACAGTTATTCATATATTCATGTCATGCAGGAGTTCAACTCAAGCTTGATCGATAAAAATGAAATAGCCGACAACGTGGGGTCTCCTCTCGAAAAATGTTCGCTGCGCTCGCGAAACACATGTCTCTTTTATTCACACTTGCAATCACGGTGTCTAACTGCCAATGAAAAACCGCCGAGAGGAAAAACGGGTTGTTTTGTTGATTGTACGGGATTTCAGATTCCTTTTTCCCGCGGCGTAATCTATAATGCCGAGCGGAGATTGCGGTCGTCTGACATTTCCGGGTTTGATAAAGATCTAACTTATTTTAATTAGTATTCAATAGTCAATTTGAAAAAGTCGGTTAACTTTGTTATTCCATCTGACTAATTGATACAAATTTAATTATGCTAATTATTCTAAGGCACAATAAATAGAATTTAATATCGATAATCTCATTGTCAGTAAGAGTATCGTTCGTCGTTTGTTTCGGAAATTATTAATGCGATTTATTTTTAGACAGAGATGTGACTGCACTTTGTTTTATTATTATATTTTATTATTGTTATATGCTCCTCGCGCTGTTCCAGCATTTGTGATCAGATTATCTTTTATCTACGTTCTGTTCTGTATGCTCACGTGTACTCCTATGCGACCTGAATATTTGCTTGAAACTGATTATACAACGATCAACATGGGCAAGCGTATTTAAACTCAAATCCTCCAAACTCAATTTATTTCACTCTGTATAGGAAGGGAAGTGATTCACCACCCACATGCTGTGAGCAAAATGAAGAAAAATATTTCTTGAACAGCCGCGTTGTGCCGAGGAAAACATACGCAAACATAATACCGCAAAATGAGAATATTTTATTAAAAAATATGCATTCAGTAAGATAGAAACATTGCACTTCTTTATATCATCGTTAGCTTTCCGCTTTTATAATGTTATTACTGTCGTAACTGTAACGTCGAGTTAACTATTACAATAAAATCGTAAAAGCGTCGCGATAAGATTTTTCGCTGTGTCGACCATTTGCGGGACGTTTAAATCCTTATCGCATCTGTCTCGTGCTTGTATTTTCACACGGCGTTGTGTATTTTCAGTTCAGAGCTGAGCAAGTCAAAATAGAAGATTGTCATTATCAAAAATAAAAATTCACTCGCGCGAATCGTTTTCAAGTCGCCTAATTTCTTAATCCTGTAGAATAGCAAGAAGAAAGCGGTAAAAAATGTTTCAAGACGAGGATTATCCTGGATTTGCGGTTGCTAGTGTATAAAGCAAAGTTGTGTGAAGTGGCACAACATTCGAAAAGCTTCAGTCGACAACGAAAAGCTTTTTTTATCCGTCGAAATTGTCTAAATGAAAAAATTCCATTTACTGATTTTCTTAGGAGAGCGTTATATTCGAAAAATATTATTAATAATTTAATCACAATTAGAAGTGTATTATCTTTCTGAAATACTGAATTTGTAGTACAGATTATTTAGAGAAAAAAATTTTTTACTGGCATATACCAGTGTAAAAATTTAAATAAGAAAAGTTAAGAGGAGGTGGAAAGGGTGACTAGAACGTGAAAGGTGACTAGAAAAAGAAGAAAGAACGATGTTGCCCAAGTTTTAAGATAAACAGAGAGATTCTAGATAGACAAGAACAATAACGATTTACCTATTTAAAGTTTAAGGCAACTACGTAGATAATCTTGTTTAAAATATTCTCGAGTTTACTTGAGGATTTTACGAAAAATCTCTTACCAAATTAGATTTGTAAATTCGGCGATTTGTAAAATTGCCAATTTCGAAATGCAGATTTTTACTAAATTTATGTAGCATTTGATTGTCCATGATTTGTCCACATTTGTCCATAATAAAATTTAATCTTAATTAAACTATACACAATAGACTCATAAAATACTTATATGTCCAAAAGATTTCGATTTTATACTAATATTTGGGATCAACTTTAATCCGAGCTTTATATAACTGGATGTTGCGACTTTCTATCAATATTTAAGTCCAAAGAAACAAACGTGACCGGTAATCCAATATCTATAAATCACTTTAACCAACGGATTCGCGACGATGAAGATCTCAGAATTGCAGATCCGCACTATTCTCGCGGAAAATGTCAGCGGCGACGCGCAAATATTTGCCAGAGCTCCCGTCTTGTTTTGCATATGATACGCACGCATGAATATGCATGCCGTTTAAGAAATTGATAACGATCCTTCTGCATCGTGAGACCAAGGAGTCTCATCCATAACGAGAGATTTTCGAGGGGAATGGGAGGGGGCGACGAGTGCGTCGCACCGGTGCACAGAAAACTGCAGTTCGCAGAAATTGCCTTTTCAACCGGAAAAATGGAATTGGCACTCTCTCGAATACGCGAGGTCAGATTCTCATTCGAATACATCTGCAACGAACAAACAAGAATCTGGCGCAGTAATATCATTTTTTTTTTGTTCACTTATATTCTTCGATATAAATGTATACAAATGTACATACATCTAAGTTCCCTTCTTCAATTCATTTTTTTTTAATTTTAAGTTTTCATTGTGTTTTACTTTATATACTTCAGCGATGTAACAGATAAATATTCTTAGCTCGATTCTCCCTTTCTCTTTCCTTCTGTATTTTGAACTCGTAGCAAACGTGATTCTGCGGATATTCCTGTTGCTTTCGAGCGCCGCTGCTGAACAATATTCGAAGACGATATTACGAGGACATTACCGTGACGATTCGCACAATGCGATTCCATTTCAATTCAGATGGAATTCCGACGAACTCGTGAGAAGCTCCTCAGAGTATTTCCGGCATCGCGTATTCGTTTTCGTTCGTTGTCAGGGGACGATGCGGAATTGCGGTCCGTATTAACCAGCCTTGGCCTTTGCCGAACGATAAGACGGGGTATCGTCCAACTGGGTCATGATGAAAGCCCAACAATTTCGATAAGAGCAGAGTGAGACGAGGAGGGGAAAAAAAAAAGAACGTCACGAAACGTCCACTCCCTTGGGGTCGAGTGTTTGCGGTAACCTTAAACCTTAT
Source organism: Tetramorium simillimum (assembly GCA_011636635.1). Taxonomy (NCBI): domain Eukaryota; kingdom Metazoa; phylum Arthropoda; class Insecta; order Hymenoptera; family Formicidae; genus Tetramorium; species Tetramorium simillimum. The sequence goes on along the minus strand of VBVQ01000141.1, from coordinate 12,583 downwards.
CCGATGAAGACGCAACAGCGAACCACCCTCGCATCAACTTTCCCTTATTTCCTGAGCATCGACGAGATACCACTCCGCTAGAAGATTTTCGAGAACTCTTTAGGTCGAGGAGTCTCGGAAAGCGCGACGATATTGCGTTTTCATGTAGATGAGCAATTACGGTACTAAGCTACAGTATAAAAATTAAATAATTAGAATTTTTGTTGAAAAGAAGTAATTATCACGAATCGTGATTCATGAACAGTTCCGAGAAGGCAATTTCTGCTAATTGTAGATACAACGAATTGAAGGGGGTTTTATAATATCGTACGATTAGTATCATGACGTTAAAATTATTAATTGAAACGATTATATTGATTACGTTAGTTCTTAATTCATAATGATTCTTGTTTGAAACGTTTTATGTATATTTCCTAAGCATTTCTAAAACATTAGCTGTTTTCTAAATATCTAAAACATGAGATACGTTTAGGAAACATAAAAAACTAAAATATGTTTCTAAGATTATAATTATATTAACTGATTGAAGCTTGGATCTCATATATAATTCAACTTCATTCGATGCTGTATAATAATTTTCGTTCAAAGCTTCTCTACTATTTTACGTAACATGTAATTGCGCATGCTGCTGCAGCAACGTTAGGGATATAATTTTATCGTTCCGAATATGGCATGATAAAAATCTTGGCGCTTTTTAGGGTCTTTCATCCCCTAACGAAATGGAGATAAGCAAACCGCGATTGCTTCCGGCCGTATCAAAGGCTCGTATCAAAAATCGTAAAGCTAAAATTTTAACGCCCAGAACGCTTTACGCATGTAGCAATAAAGTTTACGAGGCGGAGACACGTGCCGCTAGCTTACACCAGCATTTTCAAAGTCGTAACTTTAGCGTTGTCCGTGTGTAAACATCATTGGTATTATCTTGTCACTTTACGATTTCGCCGAGTATAGCTTTATCCTCGGTTTCTTATCGACCGTCCTGATAGCGTGATATTAAAAGTCACTTACTGAAAACTTGGCATCAATAGAATATTAGAAATACTCCAATAATATTCTACCCAAATTTTTTATCAAGTAAAATCAAACCTATCAGAAATATTGGCGACACGCCACCCGTTCACTCATGTCATTACCACAATGCAAATTACTAAATTTTGTTAATTGAAATATCAATTAATTTGCTAATGTCTTCAAGTGTTCTGCAGCCTAAATCGACGATACAATAATTCCCGGACAACCACGTCGTTACGACGACACGGTAATAATTCGTAACCCTCCACGTAATGAGCGTTCGACGGTGAGGTTCGGGACAAGTGGCATGTATAAACGACGGGCAACGATGGTAATTAATCTTGTTGAAGCGATTCAAACGAAAATGCTTGAGTCTCGAGTGTCAGCACTCGCAATAACGTTTGCTATGACGCAATTTTTGCCATCTTGAAAAGCAAGGCGATTCGCAATTCCAAGTCATTCATTAACAATCACTCTTATTAGGCGGTTTTATTTAATCACTGTCTCGTTTTAGCGCGCAATTTTGCGTTTGCAAAAATTAAATCCGGAAAAAAAAAACGAAAATTCTGAGACTTCAATTCAAAGATTGCATTTCTTCAGGCGAAGTTGTGTATCTTCTATCACGATGAATTAGAAGATACTTTATTATTAAAGATCAACGTATAATTATTTTTCATAAGAATAATTTTATTTTCCAGAACTTGAACTCTTTTTCGATTCCACTTTTATAATGTTTACTAAATATACATATATTATAAAAACGATTTATGATTAAATTAAGAAATAAAAATACTTTTGTCTTTATCTCTTCTCAATTTAAAAAGAAATGTATTTTCTTGTAGAAATAATTTTAAAAGTTTGAGAATTTAAGAAATTCTAAAAATCTAGAAATATGGTAGAAATATCTAAACTGATTTTACCAACGTGTCAGACGTTGAACTAATATTACAAATTAGCTTGGTTGTCATCAAAGACAATGCAAAACAAAAGAGAAAGCTGAAAGTTACAGTAAATTTTGAAACAATCCACAACAGACTAAACATACACGGCGCAAATAATAATGCACTGGCTTTGACGTACCTGTGGCTATGCATAATTCCGTGATACTAAGTTGTAGAACTAATTAAACTTCAGTCTACCGAGAGGCAAAGTTAGGCAGTTCCCCTATTTCAATGATTGGTTTCATGAAATTCTGTATAATCACTGCAAGAAACCAAGATCGTTAAAGTTGAAAATATAGTTAAAAAGCTTGATATCCTTATTTAAAATAACTGGCTTATTCTCCATATCGTTGAAAGCAGAAAAGCTACTATAAAGTAAATGACAGTAAAGTAAATACACATACTTATTTGCGTTATCTTAGACTTCGAATTTTTTGCGATTTTTTATTTTTATGATTTATATCGATCGAACGCGATAGACAGTTTAATTACATCAGAACTTAATAATCTTTGAGAAATAAATCTAGCAGAGAGATGTATCTTATTTCATAACATTATAAGCATCAAATTAAATTGAAGGATCTTGAGAGAGAAAACAAAAGAAAATGAAACAACAAACATTGGAGTGGCTGGGGTAATTCAGTAGGATTGGCAAAATGATTGAAAGAGGTAGCAAGCGGGAGCGAGAAAATAAATCCACACGCGCCGGTGGATCGAAACGGCAAATATTTGGAGCTCTCGGTATACGCCCAACATAGTAGAGACTCGAGGACTCGCACCCTCTTTCCTTAATATCTCCATTCGCCGACCTGGATCTTCTTGTATATCAAACTAAAGATTTCCCTCTAGATGTACCGAGTTACGTATACTTCAACGAAGATTGCGCTTGCGAGTTAAGCGGTCGTAACGATAACGAACGGAGATTTCGGCGCACGTTATCCGCATTGTAGTCCAAATCCGTTCATCTTCTGAATCAGGATCTTTAACTATTATATCATAAGACTTTCGGTCTCATGTAATTAAGCTCAAGCAAGAATTCACAGAAAAATATTCTAATAGTATTTTGTTTTAGATATAAGATACAAATAACAATAGATTATTTTTCTTATCAGTACAGTTAGGGTAACACGCAAGGTCATTACTTTTCCATAATTTATTCTAACTATACTTCGAAAAAACATCGAGTCAGCGTCGTTTGAGAAGAAAACTTTACGTGAAATATCTGAATATTTCATTAATTTGATATTTATATATATATATACACGGGCAATTGATTTTGCCGAATCTAAGGATATCTCGCAAGTCGCTAACTATTATCGATGAGCGGCGGGACTGAAAATTACTCGTGGGAAATTCAAAGTACTCGCTCTTCCGCGCACTGTAGTTGATAGCATTATTACATATGTATGGAATGGAATCTTGCTTGCCACGTGTGGCACTAGATTTACCGTGCTTTATATGCCATGCTATTGAGATTAAAGCAATGGAACGCACCTGTGTAAAACTTGAGCTAAAAATGAAAGGCTCCGGCCAGAACTGCACAAAGCAACCAGCGCGAGTATTTGTAACTTAAAAAAATTGATGAGAAGTATCCGAGTGAAACTTGAATCGTATAAAAATAATATCCCAATTAAGGGAATGAATAGAAAAACAATTTTAAAGAGAAAAATGATTAAAATACCATACATTAAAGAAAATTTTATCTCTATGTACCTATGCAAAAGATTTATTTATAAAACGATTCAAAATTTTATCCTATATTTATTGAAACTCATTTTTGCATTTTAAACAAAAAAATTTAAATTTATCGCTAGAATGATAAAAAAATAAGAAGAGAGAATGAGAGAGAAAAGGAATAATAGTGGATCACCTTATGTATGGTATCTTAGAAATGATAGGTACGTCAACGTAAGTATATCAGGAATCGTATATAACGTCGTGCACCTGACAGGAAGTTATCAGGCTTTATAGACACGGTGAAACTAGGCTGTCTTTTACGATAAAGTTCGACCGAGTCTTTAGAGCTAGAAACGGCGGTAACGCGAGTGACACGATAGATAAGAGAAGTCACGAGAGGTCACGAGAAGACCGAGGGGAGTGACGGACAGATGTGCCGCCGATCGAGACGATTCTGCAACATGATTTCCTCGCCGATACGCTCATTAATTAAAGCAGGATAAAGCGATTAAACCCACGGACAATGGCAGCGGACGAGTCTGAACTGGAAATGTGATTACAATTAAACCATAATTACGTACGAGCACTGACGCGCGCCGAAACCGGTTAATCCGTTTTCTACAAAGACCATATTCGTGTAACATTCATAATGAAATTACCACGTGGCAAGCACGCTTCCCCACGTGGAACTGTTATACGGACGCAATCGCTTTTGAACGTTAACGCCTCGTTTGTACATAAATGTCATTAGTATATATTGGTAGAAATTCATTAAATATAACTGGAGTGAATTTATTGCAAAAGCATTATTTATTATCATTTATTTATTAATCCATTATAATCATTGTAGCTTTCAATATAATATTGAACTGTTCATCGAGACTTTTTCAGTTTCTACATATAGCTATATCCAGTTGTGCAAAAAAAAAATAGAAACGGAAAAAGTCTCGATGAATAATTCAATATTATGAAAGCTACAATGATTATGGATTAATAAATAAATGATAATAAATAATGCTTTTGCAATAAATTCACTACAGTATAGCTATATCCAATTGTAAGATTACTGTATTTCCATCAGAGACTAAACGGAATGTTTTTTTTTCTCTGAATATGTTCGATTACTGGACAAGTCCCTGACTTTCGAGAAAAGGGCGAGAGGATCGATACGAACGCGGGTAAATCGAAGGTCATCATCGTTTGGAAAGGTCAGAAAATTTAAGCGAAATATGCGAGGGAAATTGGGTTGCCAGCAACTTGTACGCAAAGTATTGTTGCAGGCCATGCGAATGTGTCACTCACCTCGAGAATGAGCGTTAATAATTTATTTTATACCGTTTGAGATCGATATGCGCACTGCTCCCCGCATGACACACAGCGATCTAATTATATTTGCATAACAACATATGAGTATGTTCAAACCTAGGAGCGTCGACCGTCTACACGAGTATTGATTAATTTATATTTACATTTCACAATTCACTCGAGTGTCGTTAGTCTCGTGAAATGTGAAATTTCTTTAGGCCCCGATTCCACAACTTACTCTAACCGAAGTTTAACTAATGATATCTAATAGAAGAGTTCATTTTATAAGACAAACTTTACTATTAGATATCGTTAGTTGAACTTCGGGTAAAGTAAGTTGTGGAATCGTTTCGAGAAGCGTGATTAAATTAAAAGAAATTTTTTCTATCTAATCTAAGTAAAAAAAATAATACAATGTGCAATTTCGTTGTTTTATTTAGCACTGTATTATAATATAAAACTTATTTTATTTAATCATAGATACAATGTTTTCGTCTTGTATTTTTCATATAGCGCGTTATCGCCGCAGTGCTATGATATATTGTACATGTATGATAATACACGAAGTTATCGTCTTCGTCTTCTTATTATTATTAATGGGAAAAAAATGAAATTACAAAATCATGTCTTTTTCAAGATAAAGAAAATTAGAGAAAAAAACTCATTTATGTAATAAACTACGCGGAAACCGCAGTTACTTTTAGAATATTTGGTCTTTCAATACTTACATCTTCGTTAATAATATATTCCATCAATTCATGAGATTGCCGAAAATAATATATTAAATCAGAAAAGCAAATAGATGAAAATTAAAAAATAATTACAGCTTTGGGGAAAAAAAGGAAAAAAAACCCAGGAAACTGTTTTAGATAATTTACATCATTACATCAAAATACTTTTATTTTCTACAAATTAGAAAAAAAATTCAATGAAAATAAAAGCATGGTACCTACAAATTTGTATTGAAAGAACATCATAAAGTGATCTTTATAAAATTATATGTATTACGGAAATTCCTACTACGGAAAATCTTTTTTCTTTCTTCATTATATATCATATTACAAGTTGCAAAAGCGGCCGATTTATTCACTGTCACTACCGCCGCTTCCCGATACTGATTTTCTAGATACCGGGGATGCAGAACTGCGAAAAAAAAAGGAACAGGTTTAATGTAACATATACGAAAATTTTTATATATTATAATATAACGTAAAAGAATAAACTCTTACCGTGCGGATCCGCTCGGACTTCGGCTTCGAGAACCACTCTTCGATCTGGAGCGCGATCGCGATCTGCTACCGCTTCTCGATCTTGATTTAGATCTTGAGACAGACTTCGATTTAGACCGCGATCGACTCTTGCTTCTCGACTGGCGTTGCTCTGAGCCGGAACGCGAGCCACTTTTGGATCGAGACCTTGACGGTGATACGCCTTTCCTTGAACCGCTCGGCGACCTCGACCTAGAACCACTCTTTCTCGAACTCGATCTTGACCTTGGCTTTGATCCACTTTTTCGCGAGCCACTGTTAGACCTTGATCGTGAGCCACTCTTGCGCGAACCTGACCTCGATCTTGACCTGCTTTTAGCTGACCCTGATCGTGACCCGGATGCCGAGCGACTTCTCGATCTCGAAACACTTCTGGATCTGGATCTAGAGACGGATCGAGATCGGGATCGAGAGCGTGATCGTGATCGAGATGGAGACCGCGAACGCGAACGCGAACGTGAACGCGAACGCGAACGCGAACGCGAACGCGAACGCGAACGCGAACGCGAACGCGAACTGCTTCTTGAGCGGCTTCCAGACTTTGATCTTGAACGAGATCTCGAGCGTGAGGCGCGGGAGGCTTCGGAATCGGACGCAATTCTTTTACTGCTGCGTGGTTGATTCTCGTTGCCGCTTTCACCACTATAACGATAAAAGTTATAAAATTTAACATGATCAATTGGATTTGGATTTTATCGATTTTGAGTTAAATAAAAAAATTAGTGTATTTAATAAACTCTTTTAATATTCAGATATTAAATTTCATATTAATATTCAGATAATCTTTCAATATTAGAGAGAGACTAGAAATCGTAAATATAATATTGACTCATAATTAAATTAACTTTAATTTATTGGACTATGAAATTAGAGACAGTCGCGTAATATTAAAAATAAATATACTTACCCGCTAGCAATTTTAAGGCCCGTATCACTATCTGACTCGCTCGTCGAAATAGTTTCTTTCGATTTAACCAGCTTACCCTTAAGGGTCTCAAATGTTTTCCGTGATTTTTCTTTTTTAGTTCTTGCATTCTTCTTGCCACGCTTGCGTTTCGGCTGATCACTGTCCGAACCTGTGAAATATACATTTTTGAAGTTGCTTCTTTAAATTTATGAAAATTCAGTTTGATAATTAAAATAAAAAATTGTATATTCTATGAAAAAAAAAAAAAAATTTTTTGTTACCACTGTTGCCACTTTCGCTGTCATTCCTTTTGCGTTTACCTTTGCTCTTCCTCTCTTTAGTTTCACCGCTAGGTTTCCTTTTACGCTTTTTCTCTTTCGGCACTTCCTCCCTGCCTTCATCTCTTTCGGATCCTCCACTATCACTGACATACTGGTCAGTTCGTGGTCGTTTGCCCTTTCTTCCAGGTTTTTCCGATGGCATCTCGCCGAACACCAATGCGTTCTTCGTTTTTTCCACATATTCTTGTCGCTTCTGCAACATTTCCTCTTCTTTCTGGCGACGCATCTCTTCCAGTTTGCGTTGCTCTTCCGTCTGACGCATTTTAAAGGCTTGCCTATAAATTTAAATAATTTAGCGATAAGCATACATAAAACGTTACCATATCTCACAAGTGTGACATACCTTTCTTCTTCCTGCTTCCGTCTCAACATCTTCTCTTCCTCATCCAATCTTCTAGCTCTAGCAACATGATATTGCGCTTGCGATAATAGATCTTGACACCTCCGGGCTTCAGCTTCAGCCAGCTGTTCCATCCTGTCACCGTGCGCTGATAAGTATTGAAAATATTTGTGCGAAAGACCTAATTCGTGAACCGCCTGAAGTACAGTGGTCAAAGTTGATTTTTCATCCTTAAGAATTTGCGTGGCCAATCGTTGGAGTACAAGAGCAATATTATATAATAAAACAGTATCCTGTGGAGCTACTCGGCGTGCCTAAGAATATACCGATAAATTAATTAAATTACTAAACATTAAGAGGAAAATAATTTGCAAAATATTCACTTATGATTAATTACTTTTAATAATGTCAATTTCGATTCTTTCAATTTGCCAGCTTTAAAATAAGCTCTTCCAAGATATTGCAAGACTTCAACGTGGTGATATTTATAGAATTTGCGCAAACAATTTTCATACTGCAATATAAAATGTCGAATTAGTCAAATTAAAATTATTTCTCACATGACAACTGTATATATTATTATTTACCATTTGAATAGCACTGACGAATTGTTTCTGCTCCACATAGATATGTGCAATATTCAGCCAGACATCACAAAATTCTGCCGTTGCTTCGCGCACCTGAGCAAATATATCTCTAGCTTCGTTTACGCAACCTTTGTGCGCGAGTACTGCGCCGATACCGTTCGCAGCCCAGATGTTCTTCGGATCGTTTCTCAGAACCTAGCAAATCATATTAGTCATCACAAGTGTCTTGATCAATTAAATAATACTGTATTACCTGCTTGTACATAGCTAATGCTCGATCCTGATGTCGCTTCTCCCTTTCCTTGTCTTTTCCACTCTGATGTAACGTTTGCAACCAAATGTTTCCCAACGCTATTAAAGAATAAGCGTCAGTGCTTGTTGACGGATTTTTCAGAATTCTCTCGAATTTCTTCTGGCCAGGGCCCCATTCCATTTTGGCCAGATGCAAATTTCCCAACAATGACCACGCATCCGGATGTTCGTTATTGATTCTCAAAGCGTCCTTGAACCAATCAGACGCCTCATATATCTGTCCCTTGTCTCTGGCCATGCAGCCGAGTCTCAGATAACAATCCACATAATTCGGATGCTCTTTCAAAATATCTTTGTATAGTTTCTCCGCTCGATCGAATACACACAATGCCTCGTTGAGTCGCGCTAAGTTATACGTCGTGGTCACTGCTATCGAATTGTAATAAACAGAATCATGCAGAGCATCTGCTTTCGAACGTGCCAGAGATTCCTCTAAATTCTTTCTAGCTTCTTCCAAGTTACAAAGTCTGTGAGAAGTAAAAAATAAATTAATAATATATAGATTAAAAACATGAAAATTATATATTTACCTGTAATGTAATGCTCCCACGTTGTTCAAGATTTCTGGAGGTATATCTGCTTGAACTTTTTCCTTTAAAATTCTAGTTGCGGTTCCATAAGCATTTAAGGCTGCATTCAGATCACTTTGCTCCAATATCTGTGCTAACTCGATCCAAGCTTCGACATCATCGGGAAATTGTTCTGTTACTTTTCGCAGATGATTTTTTGCAATGTCGCGTTTTGATTGGGAACTTGAGTTAGCATAAAGTGAACCGAGAATTTTCATGGTTTCGTAATTTCCCGGTTGTGCTTTTAAGACTTTCTCGAAGCACTGAGCTGCCTTTTAGTCAAGAATAAATTATTATTTTACATGTTAATGCAGTAATTAGTTTTAAATAACGTATTGCATGTTCTTACATTTTCTGCATCACCACGATACACATACATTTGCCCTAAACCAAAGTGGGGCAATACAAACACAGGCGGAGCAAACTGTGTCGCCTGATAGTAATATTGAAACGCTTGATCGTAATCACCCTGAAATATGTTCACTTAGTTAACTGAGCGACAACAACATAACATTAAATAATATTAATTGCTACTTTCTAGCTTACTTGAACGTGAAATGCTCTAGCTAACTGATAACAACTTTCTGCCCGCATGGCTTCGTTTTCCGTGTTATGAAATGCGTGCAGTGCTAAATGTTGAACTTTATTGTAATCTTTTTTAAAGAAGAAATGGTTCGCTAAATGATTCAGCACCATGGGATTTGTCGAGTCGATCGTGTATGCCTTCGATAACATTTGCACACCGGTTCTTATACTGTCAGGCTGTTGCTGGTTTAGTTTCAAAACCGAAAGACCAACTAGTGCCCCAACACATTGTCCATCCAGCTGTAAAGCTCTCTCAAAAGCAAGTCGCGCTTTCTCTTGATTGTTCAATTTCATGAAACAATGTCCCATTCCCAGTCTAACAGCAGCTGGACAATTTGGATTAGTTCTGAGGGCTTTCTTATAAAATGCAAGAGCACCTCGGTAATCTTTTTTGTTAAAAGCGATGCAAGCTTTGCCGAGCAGAGAAGGTATATTATTCGGCGACTGATTCAGCACGAAATTAAATTGTGCATCAGCCTGCTCCATTTTGTCGCCTTCGAGCAGGCAGAAATAAGCTCGGCCGAGCAAATGATTCTGTAATGAAAAAAATATGCGAATGTTAAAATTAAGAAAATCACGGATAATGCTATTAAGACGCATACGATAATATTTACCTGGTCATACATGATAATCTTGTCAGCTGTTGTATACAATAATGTGGCTTTTGTGAAGAGATCTCTCTTTTTATCTTTGTTCTTTTCTTTGTTGGCTTCCTGAACATAATAGGCAGCCAACATGTCAAGCGCTCGCATTTGATCTTTTTCATAGTCTCGATAATCAATATTTGCATCAATACGAGAAGATTCGAGTATCTTAATGAAATCCTCAATTTTTTGTTGTTTATAATACTCCAGCTAAAAATAAGAAACAAACTTAGCTACTTTCTGTAACATATATTTTTTTAATATTATAAAGTTATCCATTCTACATACGGCCAAGTTGACCCAGATAGTAAGTTGAGCATGTTCTTGCCGCAGAATCCCCAGAACTTCATCTCCATCTGGTAACTGGTCTAAATAAAGCTCTATAACCTATGAGATTAACAACAATTAAAATCTTGAGGAAGTTACATATACATGAATATTTTATACTCTAATCTTTATATATTATTAATATTACTATTAACATTAGAAAATGATAAGAGTATAAAATATTTAATAATTGCATTTTGAATATCAAACTATCTATGAAATGGGCAAATATTTGGATCATATAATAGGAAATATGTAGAATAGAAAAAAGAGAATAAATAAAAGGCTCTTTAGTCAATTATATTTTACATGTACAAAATCATAGAATTATAATTACGTACCCATGTATAAGATAAAATTATCACATGAAAAGATTATTTAAAAATACAAATGGAGATAAGATTAGATTGCATTTTAAACATAAAATCATGAACTTGGAATTATGTGTTAATATATAAGATATAAATACTACAAATAAAAAAACTCTTAAGAATAGATTAAATTATACTAAATGGCTTATACCGGTACATAAGACAAAATTGTCACAGGTAGAAAGGATTAAAAGTATTTGGAAACATGTGGATGGAATCAAATTATATTTTATATATAAACTCACAGGCTTACAATCATACTGGCTCATGTTCCAAAACTTTACTCTGAGTAACGGAGTTAACTCAATCGCTACAGTTTATGTCACAAATAATATAGCGATAGAGTTAACTCCGCTACTCAGAGTAAAATTTTGGAACACAGCTTTAATAAGATGCAATTATTACAAAGAATAATGATATCTGAAAATACATAAGAAAACTAAGAAAATTCAAAGAAAATAAAACAAATGGGAAAAATTCTTTTTCTCAAAATTCCATTAAGAATAAATAATCAATACCAAAGTGTTGAAGCATCATACTGCAATCTGAATGTGCACATGTGATATCTCATATAATATAGTATATAATCAGAAGAAACGTTTTTTTTATGGGATTTTTAACGTGCCAGCAGCCAAATTACAATACACTGACTATTATGACACCTGGATTTCTCTTTTCCCAACAAAGAAGGAATATTCTTTCTGTCGAGGTTAGGCCTGTACTGGCATTGCTGAGTACCGTAAAAATTTTGCACCTCCCATAATCGTCTAATTTCGTTATAGTCAAAATCTCGTTACGGGGCTCGTGAATTAACGATATAATCAGTAGAGAAGATATATACTCACTTCATCTGTGTCACGCAGTGGTATCTCTATAGAGCCCGCCATCGTAACTTATTAGCAGGTTAACGTGGTCGGATAACACTGCACTACACACTTGACATTACTGCGCAAAACAGTAAAAATAGTACGTACATAGTTTTGCAATTTGATGGTCTTACGGCTTTTTTTACACAATTATAATAAAAATGGGAAACAGCGGATATTTAGAAGATGGTCAGCCATAGATGTAGTGTACTATAGCGTTTATTATACCAGAAAGAAACCTGAGAGCGGCCATCCCGGCCTTTTTCGTGGGACCAATATTTGGCCTAGCATCCGCGCCAAACGTGGATGTAGAACTACGTAGCCACATACACTTTCCGACACAGTCGATAAATCGCTTTTTGGTGTGTGTCCGTGCTACATCCACTTTTTGACCACTGTTGATAAATCACTTTTTGTACATACATTGTTCAAATACATTCATAAGCTGTATGTACAGAAATTTTTTAAATATTATTAATAAATATTTATAATATACTTAAATAAAAAATTAATTTAATAAATATAATTAAAT
>VBVQ01000140.1:0-86856 GCA_011636635.1 Tetramorium simillimum | reverse complement strand
AATTTATATTTTTTTAAGATTTATAACAACACTATTGATGGATTTAGCATAGAAATTTTTTTACTATATTGATTTAACTGTTTTTCAACCATGTGTACTGGGTTGTCTCTTCTCTAAATTCTGCGAACGCATACAAATTTTTGTTCATTTCTTATTATTTATTGCCATAATCAAAAGATGATATAGGATTTGTCTATTCAGCATATTATAATCTATTGTTGTTATCCACGGCGGGTATTATATTTCTTATCCAGACTTTTTACATAGTCTAATTTATATGTATATATACACATACATATATAAAATTTAAAAGGTGTTGTGTGTTTTATATAAATTTAATAAAATAATTTTATAAAACTCTTTAGTAGAAATTAAAATCTATTGTAGGTGATTTACACTTTAAACATATATATTGAAGTTACAAATTTATGCCCAATCACATACATTAAATTTATTAATTTTAAATTTGTCACTGTCTCTTCTGTTCGATATTGCAAAATGTAAGAGCGTGGAACTTAGTAAAGGCGCAGTTATGATATCGACAATCTTGTTTTTCAACTCGTGATGTCCCGTCGCGCAAGAGACAAGTTTTGCTGTGGTAGACTTCCAGGGTGATTAATTTGATTCGTTAATTAAACAGAATAAGGTGTCATGGTACCAGAGCGAGATACTAGAAAGGGAATAGTAGACATGGTTTGATCAGCCGGTTCCTTTTAAATCGATCGCTAGAGCTCGGAGAGAAGGAACGTGCGCAAAAGAGAAATGACGGAAATTATACGTTGGTCTGTTACGGATATTCTCGTTTGCTTCTCGGCGCTAGTAAAAAGGTCTAATTGATACGCATGATAATGTGCGTAATTACTCGGGTGTTGTAACGCTCTCGGACGAGACGCACGGCGCGGGCAGGCATATCCGGGGGAGTCAGCCGTCCGGATAAGAGAGCGATGCTATCACAATTAATCTCGAGGTGAGGTGGGACGCACGAAGTGGGCTGTGACAAATTCTCGACGGTATCGGCCGCAAGTAGCTCATTATTATCGCTACTTCTGCGCCCGGTGTTGTCTCTGCCGATTCTAATCGACGCCAATCTCTATAGTGGGTACCGTCGGCGTCGTTTCGCTGCATCACCGCCGCGTAGCCGCATCTGCAATTTCATCGCAGACAAAGCTACGTATGCACACTCGCGTCTCCGGGACGATCGCCCGGGGAGATCTCTGATCCGCGTGCGCAGATACCGGCGCCAGTGCATATTATCATTGCATAGTCGGCGAGCGGCATTAACGTACCGATACAATGTTTAATTCATACACCGGAGAACGCACGCACGCACGCACGCACGCACGCACGCATGTACGCGCGCGACGGATGGGTCCAAAGACCTCGCAGTGCCTCGTTAAAAGAATCGGGGAATGTTGGAAATTCGTTGCGATCTAATAACTCCCGTGTGAGTGTTTAATCATTTAAGAGACTAATTAAAGCTGGAATGCGGTATCCGGCCCATCGTTAACAATGAGACGGTCGTTCTCAGGTAGCGAGGCACCCGCTACGCGGAATCTCACGCGGAAGGGCGCTTGACCTTCGAATCCGGTTCATGGACCTATTGCTGTTATTTTTAAGCTGTCAGGAGAGAGAGAGAGAGAGAGAGGGAAGGATAGCGTTCCCTAAAAGTGCTGCATATTGAACGCGCGGCCGATCTCGTGAATTATGCGGTATGAGTTCTCGGATCCGCCGCTGCCGGTGGTCATACTTATTCGAGATCCGTTCGCTGGACGAAGATCCTTATTACAAGAAATAGCTTTACGAGACCCGGTCGCGTCATTAAGTATGCATGGCCCGACCGCAGGCACGACTCTGCGTCCCGAGACGTTCGCGGAGCATGGGACCTTCTAATCTCCCACCGATCTACCACGGTTCAACTTTTCTACGATTTCGCGATAACCAAAGTATTGTTTCTTTCGTTTTCACTTGCGAATTTTAACGATGGATCTATTTCAGTTTTACATTTTTTTACGTAATTAGATATACATTCAATAACATTGAATAACATTGTTGCTCGAAATACAATCTTGTCGTGAAATAAAATTAATGCTAGTATGCGTTAATTCTCGTACAACATTTTTTTATTCACCAGCCGATCAGTTGCGCGAATAATACATTATCCATTTAATGCAACGTAATATTTTATGTACATATTTTAAGATGACATGTCGTTGCATTTCGTCGTGTTTGATTAATCTGCATTCACAAGCATGTTTTCATGTGTGAGAATAAAAATCTAACAACTTAGATGCACAAAATAAAGCATATTATTTTTAAAATTGTGTGCGTTAATGATTAAAATTAAATATAATGATTTCAATTAGTAACAATAATACTTTAAATTGATGAATTTTTCAATAGTTATTTCGGAGCCATATAGCAAAAAATTTGCTATTAAAAAAAAAGAGCATATATGATCATTTTCAATAGAGATATCAGCAGAGTATATAAATATATTTATTCGTAACACATAACAAGTGTTAAGAAAATGAATGTAATTTTGAAGCAAAAATATCTGACGGGAGTCAAAAGAAAGTGTAAAATCTCACGCCTTTAATCGTGGCGCGATCAGACTGTGCCGCGCGTCGTCGCGTCTCGATCTCGATCTCGTTCGCCGCCGTATGCACCGTCTGAAAATCGAAGGTGTAGCAGGGGACGACATGCCAGGAGACTCGTGCACCGTGGTAGGTGGGGCGTTCCCAGTGTAGCATAGGTACGTCTTAACCTGAGATCAGTCCGGGCATCAGTGATCCCTTCTCTGCCGCAGCATCCGAGTGCGGTAACGGACGTAGCGCGCGAGACAGAACGGAAACCGGCATTAAGCGTCAAACTCGCTGTCGTCAATAATAGCGCGCGGCCTCGTGCAAGTGATCGTGTTGCATTCCTGCGCGATCGAATGCACCTCACGCACACGAACTGGTCCGTCAACGACCACCAACTCGAGGCTCGAGGAAGTAACGTCGCCGCCTGGCGATCGTCCACGATGTTAGCTTGGCTTTTCGGAGCGAGTTTTCCCGGGATGCCGGAGCTTCGGAGTGCATGACAAGTTGTTGAAATGTCGGACGGACGAACGATTGAGAAATATGTCGCTACATGAGAGGATCGGACCGTGGAATATCTTGTGGATATTCCCTATTGACATGTATAGGTACAAGTGAGGCCAAAGTGAGTCGAAGCGGTTGCTTATCACGATTCATATGGACGTTCCGTAGCTTAAGAATTTTCACGCGCACGGTATAGTGTTCTAAGGGCTTTTTTCCCTCTTCATTTCCGGTCGTCATTGACAGTGATTAATTTCTACTTGTAAATTAATGATGTATGCCTATCGGTTCGAACAACGTTACTTTGTGCGAGCGTTCTTTCAATTACAAGCCGTCGTACAATTTAATCGATAAAAAACGCCCGCGTATACATCGATGCACCATATCCGATAAGCGCGCGCGCTGTTCGTCCGCCGCGTAGTCCGCTATTAATCCGTGTTCCATTCATGAATTGGTCATGGGGAAAGTATCGCGCTCGGCGGTGCTTTCTGGGGCGTTTCACGTTCGATGACCCACAATTTACAGCGCCCGCTCGCCCGTTACTTATCGTCCTTCGCGTATCGCTTATCCGGGGAACATCCAGTATCATTAAACGAAGATATCTCTTTTCTCGACCGGCCCGAGACTTACGGCCGATCCTTTATCGACGCGGTCTCCTTCCCTCGGGCTGTGTTATAAGCGACGTGCTTCGGAGAAAAAAGTGTTACGGGCCGGCTTCGAGGATCCTTCACGGATTACCGCCGAGATACCGATCGCGCCACTCTCGGAGGGCAAGCGCGACAGGTACTTGAGAGTTCGGTTTTCGACGTTGAACCGGTCTGCCGCCAGAATGCTCATCCTCGCCGGGCGGTGATGACTTTTCGAGGTGTTCCGCCCCGCGCGGTCCGTCGCGGTCGCCGGAAACCATATTGTGTGGTCTCTTAGAAAAACTTTTCACGAAACCGTCGAACAAAGCGGGTAGGGTAGACCGTCGCGCCGCGCCGGTGCAATAAAGCGAGAGAAAAAGGGAGAAAAGATAGAGAAGATGAGAGGAGGTGGTGGCACGACTCGAAGAAAGGGTCTCCCTCTCGTTCCTCCTCTCTCGAAGCTCCTAAAGTGATTTACGCTTCGCCAATGGCGTCTTTTGTCTACCGAACACTACCTGTCAGCCGTGTTTGATTTTCGCAATATATTATGCGAACCGCGAATTATATTGCGACCACTGTCGTGACAATAATTCATGACCGGGACCGAAGACACGTTTCGTTTCGTCTCCCGGCGTCAACGTCTCCCGCGAATAGAATATACTTACCGGAAATCGACGGCTGTCGCGAGTTTTCCGGCAGCTTTTACCCTGCTTACTACGTCGCGCAGATAGTTGGTTGGATAACGAAAGTGGCTCGATCGTTGCATCGAGTGAGTATGACGTAGATAATCTCTGGAGAAACTCGTAATTTGTGCAGAGGCAGCGATGGATCGATTGATGCCAATGTGATTGGGCAATGTAACGACGCAGCAGTAATCATTTGCATACTCGTAATTTCATTTCGATGATTCGTAGGTTTCGAAACTTGTTTTGTAAGAGGAGATCTATTTTTCAGAAATCACAAAATAGACTTGCATTAGAGTAAAATGAATAGGAAATAATTAGAGTTCTTTTTTTAATTTTTTTATATTTATGATAAGATTTGATACGATTTATTTTTCTGTCTCTTGTCGAGTTCTCATCAGAATTGATAAATTGATGTGCCTTGTTGCTTTTATTCCATGAGAGCGAGTAATATCGCACAATACCCCGTTAAAAAAAAAAGTAGAAATTATTAAAACGCGTCGCGCACGCGATACAAAGTGTCTCATAGCACGATCGAAAGGGCCACATCCGCCCGTTCGAACAATAGCCCCTATTCTTTCAAAACGCTGTTTTATAAACGGGAAAAGCGAACACCGTGATACCGTCACGTCGAGCGTGTAAACGTGTGTACACGCGTAATTAGTTTTCACGCTCGTGCATTAGCACTGAATAGCTTGAGCAACCGTCACATAAGTGGCCCTGTTATACGTGGCCTTATCTTATCGCGCGAGAACGCTGTGTCGCGCATGATAGCGTCCCTTGCTTTGCTTCGCGTTCCTTGAAACTGCTTCTTTAATCCACCGCTCTCGTAAATAACGGCCGAGGGGGGAAACGACGAGGCTTGGTGGCGTGCATTAGGGTGGAGTCGAGCTTTAATCGCTTAGATTACATAGGATGTCCCCTAGAACCTTGGAGACACTTTATTGCAGATATTCATCCGTTAATTGTCAGCCAAGACCCTCTTACGATTATGATTGATCACTTTGCCTGACAAAGATAAATGACAAGTACAGAATGAGTCTAAAACAAAAGCGACAATGTTGTAGAATGTCCTACCAATTAAAACGAAACAAAAATTGAATATTACAACAATATTTCTTAAAACTTCTAAATCTTTCTATATTTAATGTATATTTAATGTATATCAACTACAGCAATATCCTGCGCTGAGTTTACTTGAAAATGTATATATTAATTAAAAGTCTAAATACACAAAATTTACTTAGAAATGTGTAAAAGAGTTATATGACGACTGCATAACAATTTTTTAAATAGAATTTTTGTCAATGAGAATAAATGTTTATTTTTTTACGTGTCCGTGAGAATCTTTGCATTTGGTGCAGCGAAAGAGATCCTGCCGATAGTTATCAGATTGGAATATCGACATGAAGAGAGAAAGGGGCACCTTATTTTCGGGATCGTCGACGTCCTTTTGTAAGTCCGTCGACCCGAACGATATCCCGTTTTTGGTACTGAGCGAAGTGACAGCGCGTTTTATGGGCGACCGGCTGAGCGTTCCCACGGGAAGACTTTGTCAAGGAAAAATATTGTCATCGGGCCGCCGACCGTCGTGTAACTGCCGATAAACAGAACGAATGTAATCGATTAACGAGCGGCGACGGCGGCGGCGGCGGCAACAGATAAGACTTGGTTTCTAGATGACTCGGAATCGGAGATGGCACCGACGTCTTTTTTGCGCCGCAAATTAGAACCCGCGAACAACCGGCAGACCGTCGTAACGAGCGTCCGTAACCTGTAATCTGTAATCCATAACCCGTAATCTGCACGATCGCAATCTGCGGTTGTAAATTAGATTTTCAACAAAACTCGCTCCCGTGTAACGACGTGCGAGTGATACTTTACGAGCTCGAACGTATCGCGAATGGAATTCTTCCTTAAGAGCTTAATCTACGATAAAACCCTTTCGGCGGGGAATAATTCGTATTAGAACGCGATACCACTTTCATATTGACTCGATTGAGTTCTCATTTATGTATCTATACAATTATACATGCAATCTACGTAGCCGCAGTCAGTCGAATGAAAAAAAGCAATGAAAATAGATACGCCCATTATTTCTATAGATACGAGAGCTCTACACTTGGAGAGTATTTTACAAGCGCACGGATCTCTTGACAAATTATTCGGAAGAAAGGCTCGAACGAGTTGATGGTATCGAGATTTTAACATCGCGTCGGCCTCGCCGGTAATACTTCCTCGGCTCGCGGGCAAATAAATCGTAACAAACCTGGCCAGCGAGAACGGGGCAGCCCTTCTCTTCTCGGGATCGGAGTACAAACAAACCATATATCTTTATTACAGTAATAACTATAATCTCGGCTCTCTCCGTAGAGACCTCTTTCCTCCGTGTATGTTACACACCGGGCCCGCCGCGTATAGTCCCTTTCTTCGTAGCTGCGTAATCAGTTGGCGTCTACCCCTTCTATACGTTTGAATCGCTTCCATCGCTTCCATCGATGAGACGTGAACTCGGTGCCGGTGCCGGTGCCGGTGGTAGAGTGCAGCCGGGATTTGCCATTAGAGCAGATGGCCCCGATGGACTCGCTGATACCGGAAGTTTAATAGCGCGATTAATGGAAGCCCGTTTTATCTAAGTTGCCGAGTTCGGCGAGTTTTCGCATTTTCGCCCATCGTTCCTCCATCTTTTCTAAAATTGGTCGAATAGAACGAATGGAGAATTGGATACTCGCACGCTTGGATAATACCTTAACTCTCAACTCTTCCCCTCACTTCTTCGGAGGCTCCCTAATTAGGATCTCAATTGCTTTAAGGGAGAAATTACATGTCTCGCGAGATATGTAATTTCGCGCGCATATCCGCCTTGATTACCGCCTTATCGCGAAAGCAGGTTGCAAAAACGGAGGGACTTCGTTATACGGTCACGGATATATCGAGAACTTAAGGATTGTGTTGTCCTTATGGACCTGCTCGTTAAGACATTCGCGCCTCTTAATGGCCAGGACTGTATGCGCAACGGGTTTATGGCAGGGAACGTTGTACACGGTGCGGAAGCGAGAAGTCCGCTCGTAAAATATGATGCGTATCTTCTTATTAGGAGTAAATTGTATCCTCATTACCTCGTGCACTTCTTGATATACGCCAAGTACTTCTCGACACGCCGGCGTGCTCTTATTTTGCTGTTTAACCGCGATCGGGGTGGTACCGACCACGCGGCGGCGGCGGCGGCGCACCTGCGCAACGAGATCCGCGACTTTAGATACCGCGAACTGTCGCGATGCCGTCGCAAACCGTTCGGCATCAAAATGACATTTGTCTTGAGCATACTGATTTATTTATTACGCGTGACATCTCCTGCAAGCGACTCGTCTGTTCCACGCTATTGGGAATCACCGTTTTATCGGAGCTGCATGATGGCGCGGATCGATTAATTCGCGGCTGTTTTATAGATTCGATCGGATCGCTACACGGTAATTTTGTGAAACGGTATTTTCTGCGCTGTAGAATATAAACAGTTGAAACGTAACGACATACGCATAATATGCAGATATATACAAAATATTTATGTACTGGTTAGATTTATTCGTTCGTAATAAAATTATGAAAAATATTTACATCATTGAAAATATTACGAACGTTGTACACGAATATTATATATATGGAGTTTCGTTTAAATTATTGATTTTCGTGCAACGTGGATGTTAATCTTCGAGGAGATATAGATATTATAGCGGTGATAATTTTTGGCGTGGCGTGCCTCTTACGTTTCATAACTTGTAAGTTTGATCAGAAATATTACATGATACAAATGCGTGGTACGACGGTTCCGAGCATTTAATGAATTTCCGGGCATTTGAATAAGATCGTAAATTGAAAGCAATATGGGGTTGTCAGATTTTTATCGGGCTACGAAATGCAGTCCACGATCGGAATGCTTATGTTGTGCGGACTCATGCCAGTATTATAGTAGCGTAATAAAAGCTTTAACTAGTTGCCACACACTGAGCGTTTCACTTCCTAAGCGCGTTAATGATTATGACAAAAACATTATTTTCTCGCGCGCATAAACCGACAGTCAATACCATAACTATAATTCACCCGTCATAACGTCTGCTTTCATCAATGTTTATGCAAATTGCAGAGTTATAGTTGCATGGAGAAATTAGCATCAAACTGTGTTCTATGAGATGACATCAAGTAACAAGTTTTCATTCGTATAATAATAACAGCTTCAACGTAAATGTCAATGTATTTTGCTTTTGATCCTCTCGTACCTGCGCGTAGAGAGCTGTCTGTTCCTTATTATCAATGATAATTGTCATCCTATGTGCAAGCGATTAATTTAGAAAATTGATGGGACAAACTATGACACTTTAGAAGCCGTCGCTCTTTATCGATTGTCATCTCCGCTGATTCTTTTCCCTATACCTCTCTGTGTCGCGGATCATCGCGCCGAGTCTCGTTTGCAGTCCCATCTTTTCTGCGACGAGAGATGGAGAATGAGAGTTCGTTCGTGGTAAGAGCAGCCTTTGGCGGTGCGATTATTCATTGAGACGTTGATTGCGCGCATGGCACACATATACCTACCATCGATACCCTCAGCCATTTGGCCGTCCGGACGAATTTCGGTTCTTACTTTTTATAATCGACGCGAGTCCTTTAAACCGCGCGCGATCGCATCGAGCACGCTCGCATTACGTCTCTAAAAAAAATCACAAATAGCTCATGAATATAAAGTATTCCAATTTGTCTCCCCGGATGACCAGCGATCGACGTGTGGAACGCGCTCTATTAATCATCGGCTCGCGATTTATACACGGCGATATTACGCCCTCGACGACGCACGCTTAGAATTAAGTCCCGGGCGAATCAATCTTCGGACGGACAAAAGTATCATATTCGCCGGTGCGTGCGCGCTATCTCCGCTTCAGATTTTATTCACGATCGGTACTTGGTACCGATAAATCTCATCTCACGATGTTCCCACATCTCGTTGACCACATCCTGTTGACTGATAGCGTGCTGTCAAGTTTGCGTTCAACTTGACAGCACGCGCTTGTGCGGTATCGGGGAATTCGATTCGACGAGCGATTCGATCTTCCGAGTTCCTCAACGATCGACTCAGAGTATGATGCAGGTCGCAAGAAAATGATTAACAGTTGCCGTTCATTGATATACGACAGACATATGGGACGTGGCAACCATCGTCATGAAATTATTGCATTGTTCTTTTATAACATATGATGACTGGATATTTTAAGCAGACTGACGTAAATATATATAACGGAATAATCATATTTCAAGATTAATAACTTTCACAGAATTTTTGATGTTCTATAAATTAGATATATTATTATTGGAGATCTTAAAATGTTATCTTTTATTTATAACTTTATAACTTTTATATTGGTATGAAAAAGAAATTGCTCGGATTTCTTTTTGTAAAATATGACGTTATTACACAATATCTTTTACAAGACGGTCACAAGATTGTATATTACAATCATAATTGTATTGTTGGAGTAAGATATAATATTTTATCTTTTTCCCCCCTCATTCGTCATTCGCAATATCCGTTACAATGACTTGATATCTAAATTACTACGTCAATCAAAACGGAACATATCGAACAACCGTCCACGCGCATTTTATGTACGTTACGGTTCAATTGACAGGACATACGTCGCGCGAAACGGAAATCAAACTTTGAACGATAGCGAATCGCGGATTCTCGCGTGGGCGACCCGCACCGGCGATCGACCGCGTCGAGCCATTAATCCTCGGCCGGGTTCGCGGCGTACAGATCGGAGAAACAAACCGCTTGTCCCATAGTGAGATGGTATCAACGTCAAAGCGCGAAAAATGGTCGAACGAATAAATCGCGCGTCGAACCTCACACTGCACAGTCCCTCTCTCGAACGGCGCCTCGCTCCTCTCGATTGTTCTCTATTGACAATCAATCCTTTCCAGCTCTACGGGACGCCACAATAAAGTTCTTTTCTCATCATTTTTCTAGGAGAGGTTGTAGCTACGTCACGGCTTACTTTACTACAGTCGAATTTATCAACACTTTATGATTCGCGTGATCTTGCTAATTGGTAAAAAATGTTTCATTGTGCGTACATAATTGACATTTAATTTAAAAATAATAATATATAAATGAAATGTATTTTACAAGTATAGCTATTTTTATCTATTGCTTTGTTTCGACCGTTGTTAACGTTATTTATTTATTCTCCATGTATGACACAAAGGAGTAATTTGTACTTAATATATTAAAGTTATTTCGTCGATTTCAGTTATCTGAAGCCCGAATTTGTATTTGTCGTAAACAGTTAAGAAGCCTGAACTCTCGCGGGTTAATCGCTTATGTATATACCTAACACTTTCAGATGTGCGGCTTAAAATTAGGTGCTAATTTTGCTCGTTAGATCGCGGTCGAGAGGCATCTCGTCGAATCGTCGTGCCGCATTCAGCGGGAATACGCATGCGTCACGTGGACGAAGATAAATTGCGGAGCTACTCGTCGAGGGTGAAACTTTCAATTAATCGCACTTTGAATACCGGCGACGAGTCTCTCTGTCGACAAATCGGCGACCGCGCCATTCGCTTTTTAATCGGTCCCGGGCATCTCGAAAATTCAAATTAACCACACGTCGAACTCGATGACTCGATGAATCATTCTTCGAATTGTTAAATCGTTTGACTTGTCGTAAATTACAGAGCCATTTCGCGTCTCAGCACGTCGCGATGGTCTGTGCGAACGCAGTCTACGTTTTATTCGCGCCGTCAACGATTCTGCTGCCGAAGCATTTCGGATTTACGATCGTTTGGGGAATTCGCAGAAATCAGTATGCGCCGTCGTATGCATTAATGCATTAAGTGCGACGTGTTAACTCGTAACGCATGCGATCGGCCGTAAGAAAGTAGCATGCGAACCGGCGCGGTGGCGGCGCGTATAGTTCTGTCATCGCGAATAAAAATTCGGGTCTCGGCAGCCCTCCGAGCTAAGCGATCGTGTTCCTGGTTCGTCGTCCTCTTTCCTTTCGTTCGCCGACACAAGCCGTGAGCCGCCGAGAATCTGGGACGATAAAACGAGGCTCGCGTCCCGAAACTCAAACGAGGCGGTGTCGTAAAACGCAGGTTTCAGGAAGGTACGTCGTTACCGCGACGAAGGTCTTCATTCGCGAGGTGAGAGGAAGCGCGAAGAATCGTGCGTGTCTCGCACGGTATCCGCCCGGAGAATATAAAAGCATCTCTGCGGCAAAAACTCGGGATACTTTCGATCGAATTAGCTCTCGCGTGCACGGTTTACTTTCGCGTGTACGCCCAGGTAATTAAGCGAGATACGCGGAGATACTTATGACTATTCGACGCGATAACAATATCCTTTTTATTGAGATCGTAAAATACATGATGGGTAGCGCTTTGCCGATATCTAATTCAGCCGAGATTTCGACGCTTCATGTTCTAATAATCGGTACGATGGAAATTTCTTAGAATTTCCACGAATAATTATTAACACTGCAGCCGTATTAAAATACCTTTAGGTAATTGTACGAATATGTTGATTTGCAAATGTTTTGCGGATTAGTGGATCTTGTATAAATTTTATCTTTGATTCTTAATTGGATAATTTCTTCCAATTTAGAGTGAATTAGATGTATATTCCCCGCTTCTCTCATGCGCGACGCCTAAGTTTCTCAAACGGTTCTCCAAACAAATAATCAGTATCGAGATACGCCTTTTCGTGCGTGAAGCGACGATTTATCCGAAAGGCTATTCAACCTATTCAACTCTCTTGTGCATACATTGTGGGCCAGGTGGTCGAACGCGTCACCCACTCCCACGTGCTTGCGGTCCGCGTCATTCTTTCCTTCCAAACGTACACGGTATCGGTAATTGGCCGGCGTTGTAGCCGGCGGAGTCATAACGACACCGTCCCGCGGGTCCGGGGGTATATCGAATCGAACACGCCGCGTTTTCCATAAGCGATAAGCGATCGCGCGGTCCACGCGCGCGTGAGAAGATGCGCCGCAGATGCGGAAGCGCCGCTCGGTAGAGAGCCCGCGCGCCACGACGGAACCTAAATACCTATCGCCCGTTAGGCGTGCACGCTCGTGCGCGCGCGTTTGCACGCTTTGGCGTGTGGAGGTGAGATAAAACGCGCACGCGGTCCACGTCGAGGTCGCGACGCGTGAGATCGCTGCATGCTGCGGCGAGGAAGAGAAGGTGATGCAGGAGGAGGTGGAGGAGGCGGCGGCTCGGTGCAACGTTCGTTTGCACGCTCGCACCTGACTCACCTCACCGCTCACGCACACGTACACACACGCTACGTGCGCACACGTGTTTACGGTATTTGATCGTCGTTCACTTAGCACGGCCCAGTGACCCGTATAACCTAAGGTCTGCTTATGATCGAAGAGATTTCCGTGTATCTTTCCCTTAACGGGACGATACGAGACCCAGCGCGCCGCTTCTTACGAGAATCCTTTCGGTAGTAGTGATAGCCGAGCGGTGTATCGAATTCATTAACGATATTCAAATCAATGCAAGGAATTTTTTTTTAGTGCGCGAATATGATTTTTTCCACTTTACACCGACAACCCGGCGGTTGATATCGAAACCGTGTTCGCCGCGAGATGAGAATTGGCATTAACTCTGTGGCAAAAGGTCTCACAATTAGTTCTTGTAATACTTTCTACTGATAGTGAATATTTATAATCTCACGCATCTGTGGAATCTTTTGAAAGTCCATTTCGCATGGATACGTTGATTCTATTTAAAATTCTATTTTGTGCAGTTTTTTATTTGCAATATTGTCAGAAATATCGTAATTATAATAATTATAAAAATTTAAAAAGCTAGAAGCTTAAGAAATCGCGTCCAACTATCAAGATCAAGATCAACTATCAAGAGAATCAAAATGGAGGGAAGAAAAATGCGATGACGGAATGCTCACGTATGTCTCGCTCTTCTTATGATCTCATAGTTCTTACGATTTCTCTCTGGAATGTGCGACGTCGAGAGTGATCTTCTCCAACGTTGATGAATGCAATTCTGGCGTGATGATTTACAACGTTAATTTTGTAACGAGCGCACGTCGCTTTGGCGCGCGTTTTAGTTTTTACTTCCCACGTCTGCGCTCGATAACTGATACTTTCGATCGATACGATATGACGTGTCTTCTCGCGCTCGAGAGAAGATCTGAAACATTCGTAATTAGGTTGAGCGTCACGCACCGGCCGCGTCGCGCATGAAATATTCGTACGCCCGCTTTAAATACCGGCGGCTTTTAATGTGTATAATTCCCGGATGATGATATATTATAATCTTTTTATGGCCGGCGCGGAGTGTGTACATTAGTTAGCGCGTGATTTAACTTTCATTTCCCACGTTTGCCTCCCCGACCGATCGATAACTCAACGTTCGGAGTCGAGAAGTTGCAAAAACGTCCGGTACGCGTCTGATGTATCTGCATTTAGTAAAAAAAAAAAAAGGAACCAAACTTTCTGTGCTGTAATTATTCTTTTTCGCAAGTGATTTACTACGAATGGACAGTCGTTCTTTCATCATATGATATTTTTATTCTTACTTTTTTTTTTTATGAAATTCTGTATTATTTTTTTTTCTGTATTGTTTGCATAATATCACTTTGTTTAGAAAACTGTCTATTAGAAAGTAAGGACATGACTTTTATTTTATATTCCTTTCGCATCTTCCATTATCGTCACGTGTGTTTGGCGAAATGAAACACTCGAGCGTTGGAGTGGACACTGCACGAGACATAAATACCATTTTCTAATCTGTACAATGCACATCGCGCGTATCTGTTCTTCGCATATTTACCTAGAAATCGCGGCGGTGTGCGTGATTCTCGGGCGCGATCTATGCGTGAGATAAATCCTTACACGATCAAAGCCGATACGCGAAATTCGCTGCCCGCTCCCACATTGCCGTCCCACAGACAAGCGGTTTGCACACTCGAAGGATCCGCGTGTTGTTGTACGGAGCCGTATGCACGACATTCGATCGGCGGCTCACCTAACGCGGCCCAGTGACCCAAATAAGCCACGGTTTGCTTATGATCGAAGCGGTTTCCGTTTCTCTTCGGGCCCAATCATGCTCCTTCGAGAGGTCCACCTTCTTCGCAGAGGCCAAGTCCTCTTCTTCCTCGCTGCTGATGCTCGTGTGTATACAGCTTCTGTCTCATATTTGCAAACATCGTCAATGAATATCCCGACGTTCATCTTTATTTCGTCTCGGACACAATCTCGCGTGTGACCTTTGGATAATACAATAAATAATATTAAGTATCATTTCAATTCCTTGCGAGAAATATTTTAAGACTGCAAAAATCAACGATTCAAGCAGAAACTTTTTTTTATCTCGCAATTAGAAACTATGATGAATTTTTTAATGAGGTTTGAAATTGATAACGTTTTTATCATTAAAAACAATCTATTTTAGTTTCAATTCTAGATATAGATATGCAATACTCTTTTTGTTCTTCTCTCTTTCTTCTTCATTCAACGTTTTCCTGGCTTGTCCACTTATCCACTTTCCCATGCAGTGTCTTTCGACTGCTGCCGTTAATTATCCCCACGTATTTTTCGCTTGCTAGTGCGTCGGGTAGGACGATTAGCCATTTATCACGCGCGACGCGCATGTAGAAGCGATCTAATTATCAGCAAGTCCTTCTACGTGCGCGTCTTCGTCGTAAATTCCCTTCAAGAAACACGCTTTCGTCCACAACGGCATGTGCGACAGGTGATACGACCACGATAGATATAAGATCGTAACAACGAGTCAAAAATCGTATATGAGTTAAATTATGCAAATGAAATTAATTTTCGGCTAGGAGAAAGGACGAGGAAATCGATAAATAGAATTGAATTTATCGATTTTTTTATTAAATTAATATTTTATTCCGCGTAACGGAGAGTTACAACAACAATAATAAGGTATTTAGAATGTCTTGATACATTTGAATCCAGTTTCAGGATCGTGGTACAAATTACTGTTGTCACTTTTGACAACCTGCTTCGTGCAAATTTCCTGTTTTTTAATACCTCTTTCCATTCACGTGAATGCCTAATTGAGATAAATGTCTGTGATATATTTTGACATTTCGGAAATATTAAGACTGTAACATTTTTCACAAACTTTTTTACCGTAACCGTCCGACGGCAGAAATATATACGTTCAGATTACCATACGGACGATTAATACTTGGACCGGAGCGGGCATTAAGTCGTCATAAGTCATAAGTAATAATTTCCCGAGCGATACGTCCATCGTTTGTTTGAAAGTTCTGGAGCATGACGGCAAATGTGGCAATATCGAGCGAGAGCACGCGTTTGACATGGACCGATCGTTATCAGAGAGAATCATTCCTGTCGTATGATTGTTCGATTACGTCATAATGAAGACCGTGCGATTGCATAATGAAGAATATCGCGAGCATCAGTAGATATCTTCTTACAGAAGAATTGCGTAAGACGTGACTAATCATAGCGAGAATTTTATCAATCTGCAAGTATAGTATTATCTGCTGCACGATTTGATAATCAAAATGAATCAATAATCGATATATTCCCAGTGATATCTACGTGCGTAATATATTATTGAGTCTGTAATATTATTGCGATATTGCTAACAAATAACTGAAGGTATGAAGTCAGGGACAGTTATGTTGGAAAGTTTAAATTATCCAGTGAATTTAGATGTGGCGATTATTTATTGTTCAGTTATACTAAATACTAACGTTTTTATAATGTTGACCAAAGCTGTGCGCGCTATTTTAAAAAAATTCAACATTAACATTGCGCGAGAGCAACGCATAAAAATTTCCAAATATACTTTTACTTCGTGAATATATCCTTGGGAAAGTAGGGATTCGAGAGTACAAACAAATTGTTACGTCCAATGTAAATTATGTTTTCGTTCTTTTTAAGACCAGTTACGTTTTAAAGCATCATTTTATATATATGGTCTTAGCTACGATATATTTATTCGATAACTTGTTTGAGTGAAAGAATCATTCAAAGCAATTGTAACTGACAATGAGAGATAAAACATCAATGAACAACAACGTCTCTAGTTTATCACTTTTATTTCTGAAATTAATATTAAAAAGATAAGATAAAATAATTCAGTGTGTGTGAGCTAAATATTTAAATATACTTTTGCGTTCTGAAAAGTCTTTTTAAATCAGTTTCTATCAATAATTCACATATAAATTTCTTTTATTAATAAAACGTTTTAGAAATTAAAATTAATATAACTATGTTTGATTTTTTAAATTACAGATACTATCGTGGCTTTGCAAGAAAGGTGAAGATATTCTGTCGAAGCACGCACAGCACACAGCGACAAACTTGGCGTCGGCGCGTCTTCACGAGCGAGAATTCGAGAAGTTTTATTTCACGTCGATGGTAAGTAATGTTGATTGTCCCATAGCAGTTAATGGAATCGAAAGGAGAGTCTCGGAGAGGAATCAAGTCGCTCTCCTAAGAGAAGATTTCACTTTTTTCGCGACCCATTGAGCCGCCCGTCACGCTTCGACGCGAAAGAAATTCCGTTGCAGAGAACTCGAAAGGTGGCTGCAATAAGCGCGAGATAATAAAAGATTCCTTTGTGACAGGCGGACTGTTGCAAAGACCCCTGCCAAGCGTACGCACTTCCTCCTTTTTTTTTTTATTTATCTGCTAGCAGAATGAAGAAATAACGTGGAAGAGGAGTCGTGCCGAAAAAGATGGAGGCAAAAATGATTATTTCTCTCGCATCTGTAGATTTAATATGGTCAGAAAGTGCGTTCTTGAAATACGCGGAATAACGTAAAATAATGATTTCACTTTAGCTATACATCCGTTTCCGTGCGAAAGGTTTGCGCTAATTAAAACTATTGGATTAAAGATTGGATTTTAATTCGTCGCGCTTGTCGAATTTATTTTTGACTGGAGTCCATTCATACAAGTCAGGTATACTTTCCGAGAGGCTACTACTTTTTGTCTAGTCATTCATTTGCCTTAATTATCACTGTTTTTCAGAAACGGTTTTACATGATTTATGAGATAAATGTAGCGTCAACGTAAAATAAAGTGAACACGTATTTATAAAATAAAATCGATATGATTTTTTTTTAAACAAATATGATTTTTACCAAATAAGCAATGTGCTTTTTGTCCGGAAATTTATTTGTACTGTTTCGTAGTACATGAATTATCCGATATGAATAACTCATTTTGAGAGAAAAATAGCGTGAATCTATTTAGTTGAAAATATGTATACAATTTATGAAAAATATCACAATTGCACTTTCAACATTTTCATATGTTTTACTCCAGTTTTATAAATCTAAAATTCATAGAATCTTATATTGTTTGGTTTAAAATGATGAAGTAAAAAATAATGTGTTAAATTATTTTTTTAAATTTATACGTGACATTTTTATTACGTGACTTAAAATTAAAAAAAATATTTCCAAAATATATATTTCTGAAATTGATAAAATAATGCAATAGTTTACTATATTATCTACTAAACTACAAATCTAAAATCGTTTTCTACTTAGCCGGTAACAGATTTCTTTTTGCGTTTCGTCTATACATTTAATATAGTTATCTTTTTAGAGATATTTACATCTTAAAATAATTGATCAATTATATAAAATAGTTTGGAATTAATAACAGTTGTTAATAAATTGATTTTGAAATGTCATTAGTTGAATGATCTATAATCGGTAAGTCGATCGTGGCTAATCTCGTGGCGCCGTCTGCTGGAGTTTCTTTCCAATGATTCACGAACCGGTACAAATCTTCATAACCAGCTGAGCATGGCGCGTAAACGTACAATAGCTTCGTTGTAAATAAACTATAATAGCGATAATTATTTTCCTTTTGACACCTGCTATCTAATTAATCAACAGAATCTTACCAACGTTATGTAATGGGCTGACTTGATCGCGGCTATTAATTTAAAGTAGCGGAGGCCACTTTTCTAAATAAGTTCCGCAATTAGAGTCGTACACTTACTACGTGGTAAGATAGATGATGGAGAGTCGATTAACATTCTATACAGCGAGTGAAACTTGAATATCCAGTACTAAGTGCATACCAGTGTCTTTTCTTATCAATTGATGGCGCAGTAGCATATTTGCGGGTTCTCGCTTCTGTCCTCTGATAAGGGATATTGATAGGAAACTTGTTGCGATCTTGACTTTTGAATTGACGATGATTTCTCGAAACTTTCACAATCGATAGTGTACAATTTCTTAAATATTTTTTAAATTTTTCATACAAGATTGGTCAGAAAAGGCTGGTTAATTAAATTAACATATCACGTACTTGTATTTAAGATAATATAATAAGATAATTGCCTCATAATCGTAATTTTGTTTAGAGATAATGTGAAATAACGATAAAGTGAAAGTACACGCTCGAAAATAATCCTGTCGCATGCAAATGCGAAAGTATTTGAAAGATAAAAAAGGATCTGTAATCAGCACACATACATTTCCGTGAGCTTAATTAAACTCGATTACATGAAATTTGGTACAGCAATTAAACGAGTCCAACGATCGTAAATGTTACACTATCGCGACGTTACGCGACAAATCACAACTTGAGCGCGCGAATAACACCTCGATTGGCCCTCGGCTAGTCCGCGTCATGGAAAATTTATTGCGAAAGAAATCGGCGTTCCGCGGGCGTTTTTCCTTTTTTCCCTTTAACGGAAGACTAAACTTTCTCTCGGCGGTAGTGCCAAAGTATTATGCGTAGCGCAGACAGTTTCGGGGCACAATAAAGGTCCGTCGATGATTCGACGGACAGTTGTTACTTAATTAATCAGTCTCACACAGCGATGCGAAACGTCGGGCGAACGATCAGCGAGATATAAAAGCCGGCCATCGGCGCAACGGACGTTAATTAATCACGTTGCACCCACTTGAATTAGTCGTTTCATGCAGGATGCGCTCGAGCGCGTGGGGTCATTATCCAAAAACGTACCCGTCTCTCGTGCCCTCCTCCTTCTTCTCCTTTCTTTCTTTTACCTCTTACGCGGCCCAATAACCCCCATTGCTACCCACACGCTGTCATAATTGTCACCAATTATTGCCGCGACGATCGAAAAGCGCATTATTTGGGTCATCTTGACGGAACGGGAACGGAGTTCGTGGCGATTTATTATTGAACGATCCGCGCGTACACGTTTCGATCCTGCACGACGAGCTGACGGTATATGGAGCATCGAGTAATTACACGACACTGCCCATGACGGCGGGTGCCATCAATTGAAGCCGCCGTGAATTTAATGGCGATGAAAATTGCCCCCGTCTGACTATTTCGGGAAGGCGCGAAATCGCTGGTACCGTGTCTTTGGGAATCGATACTCGGTAGCGGCCGCGTCTACCTTGCGTTACGATATGCTAAGATAATCGACATTTTCGTAATCAGCGACCACGTCGGTCTTTTTCCACGAATATTTCCTACGAGTAATTACGCGAATATCGGCGACAGGCTGGTGTACAATGCACGCGCTGATAAGAATGCAAAAATTATCGTAGACCTTGGGTGAGGTAAGCAGCGAAAAATAGAGCCACGATCAAAGTACAAAACGTAGTTAGCGCGACAATGGGACGCAGGATAATGTCGAGGAACCTCCCTCGAGGGAGGAGGAGTACTCGTAATGTACACGGACGTTCTCGTAACCCAATTACATGGCCGCCGCGCCGCGCCGCGCCACGCCGGCGGAAAAGGCGAGGAAGTCACGCCGGGAATAAGAACGAGGCATTATGTCGGCGCCTATAATGGTGACGATCGCGACTTGTGAAATCACGGCCGATTCGGCTTCCCGTAAAAAAAAATTCCATCGAGTTTAGAAACCTCCGTAGCGCCGTTACTTCGCGAATCGCGGCGTGATCGCGCGCGATTGTTGCGAGCGTGTCTCTTGAACACTCGACATCGGGTGTAACGTACTCTGAGGAATTTGGTAACGATCGATCGATCGATCGTGAAAGTGGCAAGAGAGTCGTGCGACCGAAATGCAACTCAATGCAAACGAAAACGGAATCTTGCTCGCGACACTAAATATTCGATTAGCTTCACCAACTCTAGAACTTACATTGGAAAAAAAAAAAAATTAAGAAAGCACATTTGAAAGCTATCCGGAGGGAATTTTTCACACAACAGTTATTTAATTATTAAATAATTCTGTCTTTATAAGTAGAATGTAATTTTGTAACCGCACAATATCTAGTCTTACAAGTTTTACAAATTTAATTTATTAATTTACACTCATGCTCCGTCTTATATATTTTCTATAATAATTCAACAATGCCAAAATAATTTGTCAACAATGCAAATGAAAACTCCTTACGCACTTTAATATAATTTTATTAATATCTACGCACTAGAAATTAACTCGCGGAATGGCTATAATGTTACATCCGGTCAACAAGCTCTTCGATGTTCTGCCTTCGAACCACCGGCGTTGAGTGCGTGTCATGAATCGCGATCGGGAAATTGTTTCAAAATCCAATTGCAAAAGCGCGAATCGGCACAAGGCGGTTATGCTTGTTAGCTCGCCGTACTTCTCTTACTCGATGCGCAACTTTCCATCATAATCGATCGTCACGCGATAATCAAGGCGACGATGTGCTGACCGCTATCTGATGTGCCGCATAGTCGGAACATCCTTTTCGCAATACTTTACTTTAAGTGTTTTTATAAAAATCCAGGTCGCAATTACTGAGCTACTTAATTTACTGTTGACCTCGGTTGGGACCTCAACTGGTCAGTCGAGATCATACTGCACATCGTTAAATGAGTAAAATTAAATCTTAAATTAACGGTTTTCCAAGTAGAAAAAACAAACACGTTTGATCGTGGAAAATTATAAAATTAGATAGATACTGTTAAATTGAGAAATTCAATAAATAATTGGCAAGATTTTCGTTCGTCACAGTTCACACAGTGCAATAATTTAATGCGACAATATCTTTTTTTACATATTTTTTTTTAAATAAATGTAAAATTTCACTGTTGTGTTATTTAGGGTTGATTTTTTTAAATAATAATTTTGCATTATAAAATCCTGTTTTACTTTGAAAAAGATTAGAGTATAAGCTTCTTTGAACTGAGTTCAATTACTAACGCTCGTTCTGTATCAATTCAATTGAGTGTGTTTATTAAGTGCTAAGTAGCATTTACGGGGACACCCGGGTGGGTCCCTTCAATTTTAGGACGCCTATCGCGCGGAACTGCGCCCGCGTGAAAGCGAGTAATCGCCTAATCGTGCCCGACCCCACGCGTAACACCCACTTAATGAACGATAGATTTATCGCGGGCAAAAGGAAGACGGTCCTCCCCGTCTGAACGCAACATCTGTTGCGCGATTAAGTCTCTCGTTTGATCGATTTGCAACGCTGTCCTGTTGCATAAATTGTCGAGAATTGGTCGAAGCATTTTTGGCTTTTGCGACAACTGCAGTTTACTTAAACATACCGCATGATATAAATAGGCTCATAAAATTGACTTTTAAAGACTCGGAGACTTTTAAGTAAAACGATAAGTAACGCGCATACATTTTTGTCGATAAGAAAACAACTCTTCTTCATTGCAAATTATAAATAAAGTGCACCACGTATCAATACCTATTTTTGTTTTTAATTGATGTGTAATATTTATTTAAATAAATGATATTTCTGCATCATGACGATTTGTTTCGCTGAAATTTTTACATTTAATCGAATTGTGCTGTAATATCATGTGAAAATTGTATTTTCTCCTACAAGTCTCCAAATCTAGTGCAATTGTAAATCATTCTGCATGATGACCTTCGGAGGACCATTCTACAATTTCACGCGACCCCGTAAAAATGGCGATTCAATGTCGCCTGTGAGTTGAGTCCTTTTTCTCATGGCGCGCAGTCGCACAGCACAATGGTCGACGTTGTGTTACGCAATGCACGCTTTACACTCGTGTTTCGAAGAAGAAACCGTAAAATGCCCCGCCTTCTTAGTGTTAATGTAACGGGTCACGACAAACCTAATAAACAAGGCCCGACAGACCTTGGAACTTGTGATTGTGTGCGAAATTATGTTTCACATGTAAATTACGCTATCGTTTCCCACCCTATGACGTCTGCTCCTAGGAACATTTGTTCGCGCGATAGATCTTTATCTCGATTTTCATTCATTATCATCGCTGAAGAATTTTTTGCAATGATATCGCCAGGTAGAACTTGTACTTTCATTTAACAAATGGTTTCATCGTATGTGGCTATGCAAATAATAATGATAAACGCAGATAATTATGATACTTGTTGTAGTTTAACCGTACATTAACGAGCAGCGAGAACAATGCCAAAGCGATCGATAAAATTTTACGACTATGGTCTCTTATCATTTATCGTAAAAATTTTCCATCGTGTATCGTAAACTAACAATATAATATGCTGTTTACTTGGAAACTATTTATTTTTAAAACCGTCTAAATAAGTAGATATAAGTTTTATTTATCAAAAATTTAAAGTAGGCATTTGTTTTCTTTGCTGAGAGACAGTTAAATAGATAAATAATTAAATTACTTTCAATTTTTTTGAAATTTATTAAAATGAAATAAATGCATTTGTTGCGTTTTTAAAGGCAATTATTTAAATATATGACAACGTTATTTCAAGAGAACAAGCTTATTTTAACTTTGCATAGATATTGGAAAGTAATCGTGAGTAACTGACAAAATACTAAGTATTGTAAAACCTACAATTTATTTAGCCCACAAGGCAATACGAAAGTACTCGTGTTTGAAATATCATTCCGCACGTGCGAGTCGCGTTCTCACACCCATCGACGCGCGGCTCGATGCCAAACGGAAGAGAAAGGAAGGCGAAACGGGAGGTGACATCCCGCGAAGGTCACCGTAGGGACACCTCAAGGCATCTTACCTTCCGGCCTGAATTACGAGACGACGTGAGGCAGGTTTCGCTCCACTTCGAACCGTCGATTAACCCACATTTTCGAGGTGCACCGCGTTTTATTATTATTTTTTTTTCTATTGCACACCTACGCGCGCAATCATTTAATCGTAACGCGCTTTCTCCGTCTCTATCGCACCTTGCCCAGATGAATGCAACAATAGGCGTAAACCCGCATGCTGTTCTCGCACACGCGAAGAACCGATGTCGTTGTACCACGCATCGAACGACATAACTCGGCATAGTTTCATCCAAGCCCCGTTCGTTAAACGCTTCTTCGCGCTGCAGCGTTGTTGGAGTGAATCAGCAAACCGCTGATGACAGCTAGCGTATATTAATCGCACGTTCATTCTTTAACTCTAAACATACGCGAAACGAATGAGCGACGTCGAGGAATTCCGTCATTTACCGTTACGAAATTGTAAATTAAGAATGTACGTTCAAATTTAACAATGCGTGCAACTTAGAAGTGTATCATTAAGTAATAGTAGAGAAACTGCGAGAGCGTATCATCTGTTAAGTAACTGTAAGTAGGAATTGCGAAAATGTAAATCAGACATTGAACGTTTCATACTTTCAGGTGAATTACTCTCGTCAATTGTTATCGTAATTATTTCGCGGTCTTTGAATATTGATTAATTACACGATCGGTGAAGCGGTTCCTTTTTAGCACGTCCCGTCCGGTCTAAATAAATTACCGTAACACATATTTTTTTCACCGACATTACGGTATATCCGGGGTCGATCTATCCCTAGTTCGGGAATCTTGAACTGGTCGACCGGGGGCCACGTCACGTACGTGTTCTTCATGAAAAACGAAGTGGGTGACCCGTCGTTCGTACATACGTACTTATATGCTCGCTTGAACGTATCCTACCTGTACTGCGTAGAAATGAGTGGAAAACGTAACTGTACCTTCGGTTCCTCCTTACGCGACGTTATTATTCATGAATTGTCATAAGCCGGATTCTCGAACCGGCAAATCGCCGAACCCTCGACCGACATAGTTCTCATTGTATAATTCTCTTCATTGTATCATTCAGCTTGTACAACTCTTTTTTTTCTGTATATCACTGGCATTCTTTCTTGCCTATATTTTTTTCTATACTACTGTTCCTTGGATGTTGCACGGTGTCAAAATAATTAATAGCAATGAGATGAAACTTTTATTCACCACTAACAAAATATGTATAATTTTATGCTGCTGTTTTATAATTAATCTTCATGATTTATTCATTTTTGCTTTCATGCATGTTATTACGCAACAAGAACAATTACTATTCCAAGGCTACGTTTTTTAATCACATTAAACACAGATTGGATAAAAAAAATTCAATTTTAGCCGTACACATGATTGGTCTACATATCTACGTTTTATATGTAAATCCAGCTAGCCTGAATTGCTGTCCTTTCTGTTGTTGAGATAATCAAGATCAGCTGTCAATCACTATAATCTGTGTATAGAAAGCAATCATTACCGATATGATCATCGTAAGGATCTGAGAGTACAGAACGGAGGACGTAGACTAACATCTGCATTCCTAGTTGAACATTTGCGGCTGTTGTGAGAGACGGTCGTAATGAGAATGCCGAGCGTTTATGGGTTTGCTCAAGGACGTTAAGGTTGCAACCGATGACACGAGTTCATTAGCTCAGAAGAATAATGCGACATCCGCGTAACAAATAATGTAATGCTCGCGCATGTACACAATGGCGCATAGTTGCGATGAAAGTGGCTCGTATGATCCGAGCCCCGCTGAGGGAATTATACTTAAGCGGCTCGTTAGCTTGATTAAGAAACGCGAGATAGTGTTATTTTAACAAAAAGGAATCATTAACACGGCGCATAGCTGTTATATTTTTCGCACTGGATCTTTTTTTTTTACGAAAGTGAAGATAACGAGCGTATCTAGATTAAAATGATTATTTTATCGCCCTCCTGTAAAAGTTTTTATGTACGTTCTTTATCTCTTTAGAGCATCTATAAAGCTCCGAAAATACAATTCCTTAAAATTTATTCTGTGAAAAAAAGTCTTTCGGATGTTTTATACCGAGATTTTATATCAAATTTGAAACTTACAATCAGTAATTGTCATAAAATATTTATTATAATATTATAAAATATTAATTTCTCTTTGAATTTCTTGATATTTTTACCCTTACCAGATTGCATAAGATTAACAAGATATATGGACACATCAATCAATTACATACGGAATGTACACGAAGTCCGTTATATTGCGCTGAAATCAATACGTCGCGTATGTACAATGTACAGTTACATGTCTCGGAGTACGTGAGATGGATTTGATGATAATGGTAGATTAATGCGGATACCTCCCTTTTTTTTCACCGCCGCATCGGATGTCACACGGTAATTCACAGGTTCCGACGTTGAAATACCGACCAGATTCCTGTTCCCGTTGCATTCACCGTGTCGCACTCATCAACATGATCGATTCAAGGGCAAGACAGGAGTTCGGATCTCCTGTACAGGATTTTTTTTTCTCGAATAACGTGAGAGAAAATTAATGAGCCGTAGATGGCGAGAGTTACGTATACTGGGATCAGATATCTGCGAAGAAAAATGCGCTCAGCACAGATTAACAGTGATCTTCATGCATCCATCGCACGTCGCGACACGCTAAGTAGTTGTAATCCTACACGACTTCGTATGGATTGCACGAATTTTTCTGTGTTATCTGACAGTTGAACCAGAATTTATGACGCGATGCTCTGTTAACGGCTGTCTAAAATTAATTAATCATTAGCTTGTGTGTTAGATGAGACTTATTACAACTCGCGGATGAGTTGCCGCACGATTATACGAAAGTATAAATTTCTCTGGACATAATCGTCTATCAGCCCGCAAAATGAATATACTCATTACCTCCGCGTCATACTTTTTTGTAATTATGTTTATGGGATCTTTTCTAATTAACTGCTATTTAATTTCTCCAGTGTCAGTATATCAGTGCAAAAGGGTAATTGTTACTATTTAAGATTTTTTTCAAAATTCTATATAAATAGATATTAAAATTTTAATATCTACTCGGTAATTATCATCAAAATCCACAAGTGTCATGTACGATTTATTTCAATCATTTATTCTTATTACTACATTTTCTCAATATAAATTTATTGGTGCTAGCAAGACAATGAGCGTTTCAATCTCAATTAAGGAAGTTAACTTCAATAGGTTAATATTAAATTTTATAATGATTTTATTAAAACATAAAGCCCGTCCTGAACTACTTCGTTACTCTCGCCAAACCTTACGATTAGCCTAATATTTTACGTTGCAACGAAAGGCACGGATATTAAACACGTTCATTAAGAACAATTATTATTAACGTGGAATTACGATAATTCAACAGTATGAGCTGGTAGATTATTTCTCCGAGCTCGTTATCCGTGCGTACTGATCGATGTGTTTGCGCATGTTATAATTAATGGTGACGTATGCGAATATCAGGGAAGAGCATCGTGGGGTCACGTGTCAAAATGAATGGGCGGACTGCGCCGGGCAATTAATGAAATCCCGTCTGCACGTGCGTAAACAGATTTGCACGTGGCGCGAGCGAGAATTCGCAGCACCCTCCGCTCTCGAAATGCATATGTAAAGAACTCCATATGCAGAGACCTCTTGTCAGGCATATCGATTGGAAATATCGTATCGAAAAGTTTGCACTTTTTTTTTCATATATATGCAAGTTGACATACAAGTTGACATCGAAGTTGTGATAAAAGTGGTTTGCTGATTAATGCTTTCAAAATGCTTTCTAATTAAATCCTTTCTAAATGACTTTCATAGATGAAACGAAGAAATCTTAATGGGTATGGCCTGTTTTAAAGTTGGCACTTCAAAATTGTGAAAATAATTTTCGAAAGAGAAAGTTCTTTTACAGATGAAAGGATGATTGCACATCAAACTGAATTTTGTCTAAACTCAGTTTTCTCTCAGAAATTTTTTCTCAGGGTAAAAATAAGTTTGCCAATTATTATTACAAATATTATTGTATTATTCAGTATTCGAAAATGTATGATTTTCCGTGAAAATACGATCGACACCGAAAGCTAAAGATGCATAGAGCCCCATAACCATGGACATAAATAAACATCTTTTGATGTCTCTCAAAATACAGATATAAATTAAGAACTATTGCGCCGTGGTTTTTGCTTTTATCTCAAATTTCGTTATTATTAGATGAGTTGAAGAAACTTGGTGAACTTGAAATGAATAAATTCGTTAAAAAGCAGAAAGATCAAGAGAAATATCTTTCGAGCTCGATAAATTGTGAGGAAGTATTAGCGCACTATCTTCTCCCTTTGACGTGCGGTTAACCATAGAAAAAAATCCAGTAGATAGGTGACGGTCCAAAGATGACGGTCTACACCAATGCGCCTCACCTCAAAGTGAAACTTTACTCCGGACGCAAACTCGTAAACGGAAAGCGACACGCGCGGATCCGATAATGTTTTTGCAAAAGCAAACTGTGTCCATTAATGAACCATGCGGGCTGCTTTCTTCGCTATTGAAGTCTGACCACAGATATGTTCGAAATAAACATGCCATAATTACAAAAATTATAGAAATACCGTTGTAAAGATGTCAATTTTTTACGTTTCTTTAAAAAAAATTTGATTTAAGTACAATATAGAAAATTAGAGAATAAATATAGCTTTTACTAATTTTGTTTTATATGAAAAGGAAAAACAAAATTAAAAGTAAAAAATTACGTATTTCCTATAATGTGATTCATATAAATTTAGTAAAATTTTATCAAAAAAATAATTCAAATAAATTCGTTTAAATGTCGTGTCATAGTAGGAGACAATAACGAGTATCGATCAGGGAGCATAGAGTTTTATGGAAAATCACACAAATTAAAAATTTCTGAGTTGGTCGTGCTCCAAAATAGTGCCGTTGGCGCGCGGCTTCTAAACGCTTATGCTTTCTAAGAATACCGTCTCGACAAATAATACCCTCGCCGACTCCCTCGCATTATCCGCACCTTCAATGTCCCTCCCGGGTTTTTTCCGGGCCCCTCCCGGAGTCTAGTATCAATTTTCGATAATTCCCAATAATTCTCGGCCGTGCGTGTGCGGTATATCGCGGTCGTAACCGGTCCGCGAGGTGATTTCCGAAAGGAAAAGGCATTCCAGGCCGCGAGTGCTTGGCAATCGGTCCCCGCCGATTGGGGGGACGTCGACACACGCGCGTATGAGCACGCGTGTGTACGCACCGCGCACGAAAGGAGGCATGAAACCGGCGCGGCGTGCGGTGGCGAGAGATCCGAGCACCGGTGAGAGTTTAGACGCCGAGGCTCGAATGGAATGGCGGAATAGAACGGAATGGAAGCTCGCGCGTATGTATCCGTCGTTCCTCACGTAGCCCGCGTGTATACACGTGTCCGCGCGATAGCGCGCGTGTACGTGTGTTTGTGTGAGTATGTGTGTGTGTGTGTGTCAGTGCACGCGGTGTGCCGTATCGCGCACACCGCGCGCCGGCTGTATGGGATTAGGTGCCGGCGCAGTAGGCCAACGGCGCTCGACGCCTGTGCGTCTCTTTTTCTGCTCGCGCGTGTCCGACCTACGTTAAGTCGACGGTGAGCCACCGTTCGTCGTCAGTGATCGATCGGAGTGAGGAAAAAAAAAAGACCGAAGAATTCCCTCGAGAAACAGGGTGTACTTTCTCCTCCGAAGTTGTCCTGTTGATTTGCCTTCAACACGAAAGCGTAAAACATAAAGAAAAGAAAGAATGACGTTACAATTGATAAAATTATAATTGTGAGATGTTTCATTCGGCAAGACGCAAACCGCGAGTGCTGATAGTCGAACTGATGATAATGTGCTAACTTGAACTGTCGTCTGTGAGACTTATTTTAAAAGATTGCATTTTTCCCTTGACGATTGTTTCCCCCGTTGTTTTCGGTAGACGGAACTGATCTGCGTTCAAGTACTTCGTTTGTAAGATACATTTGCATGCTTTGATGCTGTGCCAGACAGCGTTGTGAGAGATCCAACGAGCACTAATTACGGTAATGTAATTACGCGCGATGCAGCACGCGCTGTCTCCCTCGATCGCTTTCGCATGATGCTCATGTTCCAAGATCGATCGCGTGACGGTTCATTTTCGCAACGACAAATTGTCTTACAAGCTCATTAAATTTGCCATTGTGCTGGTCGAAATTGTTCCTTTTAAATTTCACAGAGAGTGAAACTTCTAGAGTGAACATACGAAGTCGCAAAGTACGAAATACGTAAAAGAATTACATTGAGATCTGTAAAAGTGAATTCTTGTTGAGAAACACGATTCGTAACGTGTGAATTTTTTGGACCTTCCGTTTCAGAGAGATGCTCAAGGTTCTTGCATTATCGCGAGAAACTTTATTCCCATTGAATGCTTGTCTGTTAATTGTAAAGAGCGAAGACTATTATTGTATGATTTACGT
The DNA here is from genome assembly GCA_011636635.1 of Tetramorium simillimum. Classification (NCBI taxonomy): domain Eukaryota; kingdom Metazoa; phylum Arthropoda; class Insecta; order Hymenoptera; family Formicidae; genus Tetramorium; species Tetramorium simillimum. The sequence goes on along the minus strand of VBVQ01000140.1, from coordinate 57,034 downwards.
TTGAAAAGGCACCTGTCTCTTTCTGGTGCACAGCACTCGACGTGGCATGAATACCAGTGGGAATTCACATTCGATCGTATAAGCGGTTTTATTCCAGATGTGTCTGCGAGCATAACGGAGAAGGTTTCCAATATTCAATGGATATATTAAAAAAAAACTGGAGGAGGACATTGCGAGATGTTTGATTCGCAGTGAACGATCGTGAATATATTCGAGCCTTCGCAATTACGTCATTTCTTTATTCACGGTTCTTAGCTCACTCCTTGATCGAGATATTAACGGCGAAATTTAGGATAACATGTATTACGCGCTGGAAACTATATTATGCTTGCTGCTTTTGCAATCTAGTCTCAGACCCTGAATTAGTCTGTACATTATTCATCCAAAAAGACGACAGAGTAACACAGTAATAGAAATGACATTGAAAGGAAAATTGCTTTCCTCCCAACTAATTATAAGGAAGATCGCTCAAACCGTCGTCCGACACGGGATGTCACGCCGGGACATTAATTAATGGCCAACTGGCACACGCTGTCCAATTCTGACGTTCGAGGCTCGAAAGAGGGATCAAGGAAAAGCACTGCATACGGATTTCCTAAAAGCCCGTCGTAAATAATAATTGTCATAGACAGCTTTGACACGACCTCGCACTTCAAATCTGCGTGGCATTCTGCAGGCTTTCGGATTTCCCGCGAAACGACGGCGCAGATAGATCTTGGCAAACTACGCGACCGTCGTCCACCTGTGTCCGCGTTTCCGAGGAAAGGAGAAAAAAGAAATAAAACATGAGAGATCCCGAGGAGCGGGCGACTTTCCTAGCCGAAGGAAGGAAGTCGACGCGTTTCGTTTCATGGTAAAGCGTCGCGTCGCAGCGCGCGACGATGACGTGCAACGCCTAGTTATTTCGGATGTATATCAGCGAGGAGGATAGTGGGGACGACGGCGGCTGCCGTCTGATCTCCGTACGTCAGTGCGTCGACGTCGACGAAGCTCGCGAGACGTCGCCGCGGTTCGAGAAGCGACGAGCCGACGACGACGACGTGGAGCGTCGCGAGGGCGACGACGGCGCGAGAACGCTGGAGGTCGACAAGCGCGCCTTCGTGCCAACGGACATCATCCAGAGGAAAGGCGTGAAAGGCGACGAACCCGAGTCGTCGGAGAAGCCGCGAGAGTTTCGCAAAAATCAATCCTGGAAGGGTCCCTCGCGAATCGTTCACGATGTGCACGCGTGTAAAGGGTCTCGAAGAAGCGCGAGTTTTATCTTGAGCCGAGAGGTGATCGGGGCGACGTCCCAAGTTCCGGGCGAGACTGTCGATCGCGGAAACACCGTGGAGGAGGATGGACACACGACGGTGGTGAACCCGCAGTATCGCGACACGCTGACGCGCTCTATCCAAGCGTCCTCCAGACTCGAGGCACGAAGGCGCGTTCTAAGGAGAAGCGTCTCCGCGCCTGGAACCGGCGAGCAGATTCCGGCGGACGATTCCTCGAGGGACCAAAGCGACGAGACGACGAAGGATACCAAAGAGCACCCTCGTTTGGGGAATTCATTCTTAGAGCATAGTATATCCCCCCCGTCGAATTACGACATCACCGACGGCGTTCAGGCAGTTAGATATCGTTCGAAGACCGAATCACGGTCCGGTAGACCGCAGGAATTCTCGACGAAAACGGAGCAGTTGATCGCGAGGCGGACCGTCGTCGCGCCGCAAGTCGAGCTCGCGCGACGTGCGAGAGCCTCGTCCTTCGTGATCGAACGGAAGAGATCGCGGCCGGGCTCGAGAGCATCCTCGAGGTCCACCGAGGACCTGTCGCGCTGCACGCGAACGAGCGACGCGAGTGCCGATGGAATGCGGAATTGCGGCAGCACCGTGGCGGGCGTTCGCGAGGACGAGGGTTGCGTTCTGCTCGGGGTGCGATCTCTCGAGGACGCGCCCCAGATCAGCCTGGTGCCCCGGCAGAACAGCAGGTGCACCAGGAGGGACCGCGAGCGGGCGAGGATTCTGAGACGCAGGAGAATCAACGGCAGGTCGGCCTCGGTGCCCAGATTGAATGTGAGTTGAGTTCTTTCAGTCATTCCAATTTACGAGATGCTGTTAATTGCGATTGCGAGTTGAAATTGTTCCTTTAATCGTAAAGGACTGTGAAACTCTATCTGTAACAAGTTGATAGCGAATAGATGGGAAAGATAATCTTGAAATAAACTGTGCGGAAAATAACTATAAACTTATAAACTATATCATTTTATCTGCGGATTATTGAATTGATATTTGTCAAATTTCAGTTTCCTTTATCAGATACTTAATTAGATTTGACATTTTTTCTGAAGATACAGATCTTTTAAGTTATTAATAACTCAACTGATAGAGTAAAATCTCGCAACATCACGTGTCCTCGATACATTGATATATCATTTTTCCACGATCTATGTAACAGGTGGTAATTATTAGGGAATTACGGATGTGAGTGCTTGGAACCTGTTTAACCAGTTCGTGATTTATAATAATCTGCTGGTAACCCGGAAAGGCTCGCCGGTTTCGGATAAAAAGAAAATATCGATTTTTACAGGATAAGCGTTTGCGATAGAGCGACTAGTCGCTGACGATGAAATATCGTCGCCGATATGCGCGGACCCGGCGATGCTTCCGCGGTCGAGCGTGTTCCTCGGCGCGAGAGTGGCTGACCGCGCACAATTTTCAACAGCCGTTGTATTCTTCATTCCGCTCGAGGAGACGCGCGGAACTGCTCGCCGCGCTCTCGCGTCAGTTGATTCTGCGTCTCGTCGAATGAGCGCTAGTTGAAAGATGCATTATTTCTGCCGAGCCGCCTCGGGGATAGGTGGTGCGCCCGCGCTATTCAGAACATCTCCCATGTGCGGATAAATCGCGCGAACAATCGCGCCCCGCGATCCCCGCGCTCTCCTTTGAGGATGCACCCACACGGGCGCATTGATGTGGTATTTCGATGCGGGTCGATGTCGATCTCGTCTGTTGTTGCGCAAAGCTCCTTCAGGTATTTGCGTTGGCGACGGTCTCGACCCGAGCCGGAGTTTACCTGGCGCGACTGACGGACGCGCGAGCGTTCGCTTCGCGCTTGACACAAACGCGCGCGCTGGCAATCGGCTCGGAATGTGCACTTGAATTTATGCGCGCGGTAACGCGCGCGGAACACGTTGCGAGATGTTTGCGATCGCGCATCCATTAACCTCTTACACATTTAACCCTTTCACGTGTCGTACCGCTCGATCGTGATGGTTGGAGCTTCTGGTCCGTTAGTTTAATGCATAATTATCGAACCTCAGTATTGGCATGAATTTTAATTAAAATTAACGGAGAGCAAACTTGTTTCGGTGATTCTACTTCCTTCATTGCAATCGTAAATTATCACGTTTTATTAAAGATAGGAAAATAAAATAAGTATGTAATACAAGTCATAATTGTCATGATAAATAATCAAATAAATAAATGTGCCAATATGGTTGAGTTGGATTTTTTGTGTCTAATAATATTTTTCGCGTGAATTTACGTACATTTTTCGCTTAGTAAAGCGCGTAGCTTTGTTAAGCGAAAACTATCGGCGTTAACTACCAGACTTGAAAGTTTAAAATTAAAAATAAAATTGCCGATTATCACTTTACATCTTTTGGCATTTAAAGATGTTTTTAATGCGGTTATTAATTATTACGTATTATTTATGTATTATCCTGTCCGACCGGCCTAGTAAATAAATCGCAACTCGAGGTTTCTTAATATAAAAATCTTTTTACAAAAATCAATCTAGTCGTATCGATTTGACAGTCGTTTTTTTATTACGACGCGTTTTTCGGATACACGCAATACATTTGTTTGCACAAATATATTGCGTTTCGGCGACATTCCGGTCACCGTTCGGCGAAGCGTTATCTAAGCTTTTGCGCGTGATCCTTGATACTTTTTGAAATATTGAGAGACGCACGTCAGAGATAACGAATCGTTTGAGTCCGGACTATATCGATAGCGTCAGCGAATGTCACGACCCGAAGCTAGAATTTACCTGGTAAGATTGATGGATCTTCTCAATACACACACGCACACAGCGACATGTCTCGAATACCATAATACCTGCTTTGCGGGGGATGTGTACTTGAATTTAAGTGCGTGGGTGAATAGTGTATTGCAAACACGTCTAAAGAGCCGATTGTCGAGCAGCGATCGTGGCTTAAAGCGACCGGCTTTAAGTTTGTTATCTGCATTGGCATGCGTCTTATCGCCGACGAGTACGCTAATGTTGCTAATAAGGACTGCGCTCGGTGCATTATGAAGCAACGCTATCGTCGTAAACGCGAGGCATTAAAAGCACATCTCGATAGTGCATGAGTTTGCAGTGCAATGGTTTCCTGCCACTGAAATGTTCACGCATAGGTTGAATATTTAAACACAATAAAATTGCGGTAACTATTATTTTTCGTTAGTCGTAATTCTACCATGACCTGAAATAATATTTTCAGGATGGTTTACTCTCAAGCATTTTTACGCAAGCAAGTTTACGTTTCAAGTACGTCGTAATTGTAATCTACTGATATGCTTAATTCTGATAATAATCGCTATTTTAATCGATCGTTTATTGGATAATTAACATCTTGTATATACTTGTATATTTACAATATATAAAAATTTTATTACTTGATGTTGTAGATAATAACTCTTGTACCACTACTTTAATATAATGATATAACATCTCGATTTCCTTCAAAGAAGATAAACATATAAAATAAAATATAGAGAGATAGAAATATAAGGAAAATCATAAATTAAATAAAGTGTAAAATTATTATAATTTAATATGGATTAGAGAGCGTAATATATATATATATATTATGTTTGTTTACTATATATGATCTTTTTTTGCCTAACTACGTATTCTTCCACGATCAGCAGAAACAGGTTCTTCGGTCTTGCAAAATTATGCATGACGTTACAAGACGATGAGTTGTTTTGCAGAGATTATATCGTCTCTCTTATGCCAAAACTGTGAATATGCAAATTTTTTTATGGCATAAAGTTACGAAAAATAAAACACATTTATCCCATTTTTTTACTCAAAATATAAAATTTACGCATTTTCCATTTTGGCATAGGAAAGATATATTATTCGGTTAAAAATTATGTGAAGTTTTCGCATTTCATCTTGTATAGAGTATTACACAATATTTTTTGTTTTTACACAATGTTCATGCATTGCACGTGTGAAAAGAATAAAAAGACTGCTATATATCTTATATATGTATAGCACTTATATTCTATGCATGTTTTGAAAACAAATGTAGACGGTTAATAAAATAAAAATTCTAGTCTGGCTATACACAATAAAATTCATGATAACCACAAATATCGTAATTTACTTGTAGATAATAAATAATGGTAATAGTGAGGAATAGAGATCAAATTTTCTTTTTTTACAAATACATTCGGTAATAAAGCACATCGCTTTTAACTATTCTCGATTATTGATAATAGTTTTTATTCTGTCAAATTAAATTTTGTCTATATTTAACATGTTATATTTCAATCCAGTTGATCTTTCTTGCCAGCAATTTTAATTATATAGTTTAATGGAATATTATATTACCAGAATATTGAATGCTTAACATTATTTGAAAAATTTTATATGAAGAGCTATTTATTATTAATTAATATTAATCTTTTATATATTAAAAAAAATTAAAAATTAGTAAAACAGAAATATGCGGGAGAGCTGAAGAATTTCAACTGAAATGTATAAAATTATAATTGCATATTTATCTCAATGAAAGTTTGCTACTCGACTGTAATAAAAGCAGTTCAGTATCTTGTACGTGAAATTGATAAATAACGTTTAAAAAATCAACGGGATCAATGATCTGTGGCGAATTTATCGAATAAATCGGTAATACAATGTTTGATCAAGCAGATTATAAACCGCGCTAAAATCTCAGATTACTAAACCAGTAAAATAGTCATCAACTACGTCTGTGCTTATCGTCGCTGTTTATTTCGGTATACGATCCTGGCGTCAGGGATCTGCGGAAATTTATGCAAATCTGGCGGGCCACGTATTCACGGAATGTTAATGGACCAATGAAGTGGTCTTTCGTGACCGAAGGAAAATAACGCGTTGCGCTCTCCTAGGACCGGTCTAACGATCCAGTTTGAAATCACTTTCAATTTTTGGTGGACGCCTTTCAGCTGATTATGGGAAAAACGTTCCCACGTTCACGATCACGGCAATCGTGGAATATTGCTTTCAAGCCGTTTTGTACAAAACTTTTGACGGAATATTTAATATTATATCTATTTTGCTAGAATAAAATGCGTTTGAAATCTTTTAATTGTTTTAAACATTTCATTGTTTTACGTTATAACATATGATACTATAACGTGATACTTCTTGACGTATCAAGCGTTATAGTATCACGATGCATCCGCATTAATAGGACGTAATTGTTGATCGCGATCGCGTTTAGCGTAGGCTAAAGGCTTCTTCGTTGCACTTCTATGACTTCCGACCTTAATATGTCTCCTTACCTTGCACTATTTTTTCAATCATCCCAAAGAAAATTAGAACTTTAAAATATCGCATGTCAAATTCTGTACATACATTTTTATACTTTTTCTAATTTGCTTTGTACATTAGTTTTTATTTTCAAATTTGTTCTATTGCTCCTAAATTTGTTTAAAAAATTTTCTATTATGTGTCGAATCTTTAAGATAAAATAGTATTGAATTATAATTTCTTCTATTTGGATTCCGAGATTTACGTTTCTCACTTCAATGCGTTAGCGGGGATTCATGCACGGAGACTATCGAGAATAATCGCACATCCGTTCCTGGAGAATAATCTCTCATCCGTGGGTGCATCACGGGATGCAGATAATGAAAATGCGCTCGGTTTAATGTACTGTAAAAGAGTATGGAGGTATATTAACATGAAACATACATACAATGCACTTGATATAATGTTCTTAGGCCGAAAATGCGAAATGATGTAACGCATCATGGATTTGCCGGCGGCAGTTCCTATCCGCAATAAACTCAATTGTTTACCTTTTACACAAGCATGAATTTTCTTTCATGGAAGGAGCGTCTTGCGAGAATGAACGAAGACAATGGATTACGTGAATTAGGTCGAAAGGATGATTGATCAGGAGAAAGCTTTATGCAAGTGTAGTGGCGCGCGATTTCCTTCTTGTTTGACAAGTGTTACGTGCCTTATCATTTCTCTTCTATATTATTCTATTAATTGTGCGGATACTAAACGAAGAGATTTGTCAGTACGTTTCACAAGTCAATCGCTTTGATAAAGGAAATTGACGACTTTCCCTTACTGAACAAAGAAATATATATAAACTATGTTTTCCATTATTTGATTCTGTTTCGACATTGCAAAAATTCAATTAATAGACACGCGCTCTCTTATCAAGGAAAACGTGAAATCTGATTTTGTTGTGGCCTTTGAATAGTCTATTACGGCTGTTTGGCAATATGATCCGATATTAAAGTCATAGCGTAAAAAAAATCGTACGTTGCAGCTATTTTGCTGAATAACATGTGAAAATATGAAACTGAAAAAACATGCGGCAAAGCGTAAGACTGAAAAAAACATGCGTATTCTATTACTTCAGCTCAGCGATTTTTTTCAGTTTCTTCATGGAGATTTCTTTTTATTAGCAATATCTACTTTGAAATAAGCAACAGAAATAAGTAGCAGAATTTATTATTTATTTATTCATTATGTAACAGAATTATTAAGCAACGATGTTTTTATACTATATTAATATTTTTAAAGGCCGCGAACAAGATTTTGATAATTTTCTTCACGAGGTAGATTAATTTCGTATGCAAGTTTATTTATTTCTAGATAACTTATCCGTACGCAACTTTTCTCTTGTAACAAAAGTTGCGTGCAATGCTACTTCTACATTTTTATCACGGGACCGTTACGAGGTTCCACGAACAACGACCGATAGCGGGAGACGAAGCTGACGGTACCGCTGACGCTAGGATAACTTGGAGTAATCGAATCGTCCGCTTCGGCCAACTCGCTTCTACGGTTATACGATCGCTCTTAGCTTCCGCGAATTCATCGACGTGCAACTCCGGAACGTGTCTATCGAACGGAATAGTGCGAGTCCGACGAAGCATAACAAAACTTGGTACGCCGGATTAGCACGCACCCGACAACAGGTTTATTTCCGGACCAATTTCCTGACGGGGAAGAAAATCCGCATTGGCAGTCATCTGGCTTTGGGTTTCGAACCCCCTGAGAAATTCGTGTCGGGGAAAATGCACGTTGAAATTCGTCTAATTGGCAGCCGAGAGCGCGAGATGTATTACGGGGAAAAGTAAATGTCAAGCGTTTCAAGTGTCATTTTGTACATTCGCCGGTTTCAACAGCAGGCTTACTCGCGGAACTTTCTACCACTCGTAAAATGACGTTTCCAATAATTGTGCAACTAGGTAATTTTATAAAAATCAAAGTTACATATATAAAACTGTTACGTACAGTAGTACATGCCCAACTATATTTATTGAATTTTAGGAAATAAAGTGAAACTCTTTTTCAAGTTTATTACTTTAGATGGAAGAGAAGAACGACATTACAAAGTTAAGATAATTATATGAAATAATTATCTTGTTTAGTAAAAAGATTTTCCTTAAAGTATGTTCTCCGTTATTGATCGCTCGTTTGCGAAGAGAAAGAGATCTAGACGTATCGCGGTCATCAGATCGGGGTTTTACATTACTTCCGTCAACAAAAACTAGAAAGATTATGAATTTTTGCGGAACGAATTAGCAGAAAAACCGAAGAAACATGGTACTCAAAGATAATCTTATCGTCGAATTGCAACTTACACTCGGAATTAACGAAGGAGGACGCTCAGCGACATTCCTCGGAAATTGCACATTAAAATCTAATCTTTACATATAAAAAAATAAGGATGTTGTATAAGCAATCATTATAGGCAATATAACTTTTCAAGAAAACATTAATTCGTCTTAAATATCGATAGTTTGTTTAAATTTATAAATTGTTAAAAATTTTCAATCTTCTAACATTGGGAATTTTGTTATATTTTATGTTTATTTAAATGGCCATCAACTCATTATTAATTCGCTGGACAGGATTATGAATAATTTCTTTCCTTCGCGGGAAGGTTTTAATCCAATCAGCCGTAGGAGTTATAATTTTGCGAACTTGCGGAAATAATAAATTGCGGAATTACTGCCTTCTTCGTAACTTGTAAGCGTTTAATGTTCTACGCACTCAAGGGCGGCGTCTTTAAAAGTACGTCTACATAATGCATATAATTACAGTTCTAATGACGGATGAAAACGTCGATCGGTCGTTCGTCCGCTATTATCGATAAGCTATACAATTACCTACCGAATGTAATTTCGAATTACGCAACGACATGATTCGCGTGATTTGTCGCGAGCAAAAATGCGCCCACCGTGAAACTGCGTTACATCGCCGCTGCGTTTTACGCGTATACGAAACTGCATTAATTGCATCGGAATGCAGCTCGGTTTTTATATTAATCGACCATTTTTTTTTTGTCAAACTTCTCTTTACGTGCTTGCTGTCGTGCGAACAAGTTTTCAATCTCGGCGAAGCTGTCAAGATAGTATTATATCTCAGTGAATATTTAAGCGGGTATGTCACGAACTTTTGCATAACAAGGAACACCGCAATGTCTTTTTCGAAGTCGAATTTCGTGCTGTTCCGTGACATGCAAAAATTCGCAGTATGTCACATCTGTCAGTCGTTCAACCATGAAATATAATTTTACTTTCGTTTGCCGAGACTGTCCTGAATTAAACTTGAAACGATTCCGAAATTTAGTTAAAAAAAATTTCATGGAAATCTTCTATGTGGTCCGTGCTAACATTAATGATTTTTATTTCTCTTTAATGTAGATTCATGGGAGCAAAGAGAATATTTTTTTAATGATAAATGTACATGTGTACCTGCTTTTAAATTAATTTAAATATCTCTAAAATTATTCGTGTAAACACGTTGTAAAATTTGTATTTCATTTTCAGGCGAAATTCCTACGGCGTTTATTTATAAAATCTTGAGTTGAAGGTATATACGATGTAGTTGTGATTGTACTGTCCTGTTCCGTAACGTCGAGGGCTGGCAGATTAATGTGTTGAGTAAACGGGGGTAACGAGCAATCATTTTTCACCCGCTGCTGGAGATTCCTTTCGTGTTACCTCCGTACTATATTTGAGGGCTTGCGTACGAGAGCAGCTATTCGAAGCTAAGGCCGGCGGAATTCCTCCCTTGTTTCACGCGCGCCAAAAATTCCTTGTCAAAGGTGCGCCGAATAATTTCGAGGGTAAAAGCGGATTCGGCGGACGTCGGGGGAGGCGCGCGGGGTTCATCGTCTTTCGCCCATATATTTTTAGCGTTGCGCCTGGTCAACATTCTCCTCCGCGTTGCGCCCTCCGTGTATTGCCCCCGGCCCATTATTCTCTTTCGCTTTCCTTTCGGTCTTCGTCCTCCCTTTTGCGCACCGACGGTCGCAGCTGTCGCGCGGAATTGCACCCGTTTGCGCGCATTTTAATTGTGCACGTCACCGTGCTATTTCAAGGTAAGTGTTCGCGCGAGAACGCTCCTGCCGCCGCGCCGCGATAACGTCGTATGATTAACCGCGAGCTCGAAACGACGCCAGCAACGCAACCGCTCGGCTCTTTCGTAGATCGTCGGCCAGGCATGAAAGCTGCGAGAAAATATTTTTCCTCGGCCAACGCAGTCTCGTAATTTACTTTCGGCTGTGAAATCTAAGAGCAATTTCACAATTTTTGTTCATAACATCTCGTTATATACATATATATGCATCAATATATCTCGACGCTTTCAACATGCTAAAAAGAATGACGTTTCATTTCCGTATAAAGTTATAGAGTAGATTGCTTCAGAACGTTTAATATCATTGAATAAAATCGCACAGAATTGTTCGAAGAATCGCTCGGAGGAAACAACAACTTCATTTACGATGCAAGCTGTCATTTACCTCGGCGCTCTCATTACGCTTACGCTCCGCGCAATAGATGGTCACTCCTTGCGTAAACACGCAGGAGAGAACAAGTACACCGTTCGAGTCTTATTAAAATTCATGTTCAATTTGCCTGGCCGTGCAATTGCATAATATATAGGTATTGCTAGGCATGCCGGTTATCCTTCGAAACAATCTCCTTGCCATGACGGTTTGGCCTTTCGCTTTCGTTCTCCAAGATGGAACAGTCAAAGAATATCCCCCGTTGATTTTACGTCTAATTACCGAGACGATCTCCCGCGGTATTTCTATCGCACCGTCGTCCGTCTGTCGCGGCAAACATAGCGTGTGCATGCACGCGCAGCGCCCCGCTAAAATGACGTGTCTTAAGGAAAACGTTTAGGAATAATACCGCATTGTATTCAATTATTCGCAGATGCTCATATTATGAGCATCTCGCTTTGTTTCTGTAATTGTATAACATCAGACAGTTTCAGCGATGTCATTTTTCAGCGTGTCTACAAGTTTTTTAAATTTATTTATCTACAGCTACGGTATACAATTACGAAAACGCAAAAATTTCATACAAACCTAGTATTTTATCTAACAAGCAAGAAACCACCTTGTAGTATCTGGCATTATATATTTATGAAATCTCGGACACTTGGACTGTCAATTTGCATTGAAAAAGTACGCTCGGGGACATTTACAAAATACCAAGGCGAAAGAAAAGCGTTGGCGAAAAAAAAAATTCTACGTGTTTCTGTCCCCGATTGCGTGCGCTATGTGGGCGATGTGCTATTATCTGTTGATTATCGACGATAATTAATGCGCGCATGAACCGAGCCGCAGGTTGAACAGGATGTCTGAGGCCGATATTAATATATGGACAATGATCGGGAGATTCGTATCGCCAAGAAAGAGAGAGAAAGAAGCGTGAAGGCGGCGAACCACAGGAATTTATTCAGGTGAATAAGTCTGTCATAAGCGGCGACTAAAAAAGGAGGTGTACATTAAGACCAAGACATGATTTGATCACTCTGTGTAAAGCATGCAAGAAAGAAATGACTGAAAAAGCAGGCATTCAAACGTTTTGCAATTTTAAGTGAAATCTCATAGTTTTGACGGATAAAAATCAATATAAAAAAAGAATGAGAAATTATTAATTTGTAAGAGAAAATATTACAATTCTTGATTTCGAAATATAATTAATAAATCGATTAAATTGTTTTAAAAAATGCAGATATTAATACTGACAATAATTATTTATAATTATATCTATATATAATTATGGGTTCATTTATCGTTATTACATTTAGTGACTCGCGAAATTATTTGAAAAGTTCTATTTAATCTATAAACACATTACTTTCATTTACATATATGCCTTCGTAAACCATTTATATATAAGAATAAAAGATGGCAATGTAATGAAAACTTTCGATAAATATGACAGATGTGATTAAAATTGTCACGAAATAATGCGATTTCACTGTGACATATATATAATTTCTATTCATTAAGACTATGGCGGGAATAGAGTTCGCAAATGCCGAGATGAAAGCGTTTAAAACGAAGTGGCATAATTCATCAACGGTCACTTACGTGGGCACCTTCCTGACCATTTTGATCATTTCTCTCGACGGATTCCGGTATTTAGCACAGTAAAAATCTATTCTCTCTCGCACTTATCAATGTGCCTACGTGGACAGTACGGCGGACTCTCGGCCATCAATCATCCCCATTTTCCTACGTACGAGACTCTCACGTCTCACGTACGATGCGTTCTCGGCGCAGCGGCTGCATACCGTAATAAATGTACCCACTGCGAGTACACGGCGTGTATTAGCGTGTGCGAGCCCGTACTTATTTGCGTGACAAAGCGTGATATTCAGACACCGGCATGTTCGCAATACACTTCGCCGTTAGCTATTATTCGTGTCGCATGAACCCGACACTCGGGCCGGGCATTGCGACGCACCCGGAGCTAAAGCCACCGATATCGGTATGCCATGCCGCCGACATATGCAAAGGCCTCCTGGAGTGATTCGTTTTCCGAATAAACCGTTAAAACCTCTCCACTGTTGGTGGAAAAGAACATATCGCGCGATAGGCAAGAGAATAATAACGTGACGTAGTTCCGACGAATCTTTTTTTCCTTTTAAGTAATTGGCATCGACATGTTTACGATAATATGCTCTGTTTGGCGTGACTTATTTAGTGACTCGCGAATATGACTCGCGTAATGATAATTTGGCACTTTGGGTTGAAAGTTCATTGACCGACCTGGGAAATCCAAAGTGCAGCAAATTCCTCAAACTTTTTAGAGAGTATGTAAAAAGAATATTTCGATCTATTTGAAAAAATTGTAGATACAGATGTATACGATGACGAGGTAAATTGCATTAAGACTAAAGACTCATGCTCCAGAGAAAGCGCAATTGGATATAAAAGTAACCGTTTCCTCTAACGATCGGGAGAGTTGGGTAGATTGAGCTGGAAGTGAGTGGAAGCGGAACGGCTTTTAATGTAAAATCCGAATCACCCTCCTCCGGCCCTTTCACCCGCGGTTACCACAGGCGCAAATTCAACACGGTCGCCCGCGATGGATGCGAGGTAATCGCTGTACTTGAACTCTGCGTGCACCCGGCGGGTGCTTTTTGATTTCGATACACGGAGCGGTAACTATTCACCCAGGCAGGACATTCGCGGAGCGCATTATCTATCGGAGGCTGGGAGTTTCGTGGTGTAGCGTATGGGCGCGGTCATTGCGGCAGGATCTTTTTTACTCGATGGAGCTCGTTAAACTCCGAGCTCCATCAGGGCCGGATTACTGGCTGCTTCGCGCTAGACAATTAAGTCGGGGCGAACTGATTGTATCCCACGCTCGCGCGCGCCACGTTCGTATCCTTTTTTACCGCTCCGCGAATCACCGACGGGATAGATCGCACTGTAATGCAATCAGCAGTCTGTGCACCGGTCCGCCCGAGTCACCGCGTTCGTGATCAATTACATCAGAGACGCTTATGTAAGCGTCAATACACTCGCCTTGCGCCCTCAGCAACGTCGTGCAAGCATAGCTCTCCTTTGATACTCGCGATTGAATCGAGACCGATTACATTTGATCCGCATTAAATTGATCAAACAACCTCGGAGAGATCCGTTAATACTTATGCTAATCGCCATTTGCTCGCGCTCTTTGCTCTATAATTGGCGATTAAAGTGAAATGCGAAGAATGTCATTGAAAATGTTAAAGTCACAGTGTTCACGGTTCTCCCTCATTGAATGATTTTATTTTATAATTTTTACAATATATTCGTTACAAAATTAACTAAAGTTGCTTAAGTAAAATTGTTTAATATACCGACAGTATAACACTATATGTACATATATAAATTTTTGAAAAAAAATTAAATATACAATATATTATTTTATTGGAGTTTTTATTGGAGTTTTGAATAAAATTGAATGTTATATAATCAAACTCTAGAGGGAATCGCGATGTTATCTATCAAACTTGTCATTTAAATGACAATATGGACGAATAGAATATTCATTTAGCTAACGCGAATATTTCGAATATTTCGCAATGCCCGCAAAGGAAATTAAATTAGTTGTCGTTTCTGCGAAATAACCTAATCGTGACATTCGCTGAAGTGATCCAATCTGTTAGTGGTACACTCGTGTATGGAAATTTATCGTATCCGATATAACTCTTATCATCGAATCTAATATACATTGCTAATAGTAGCCTTGTAATAACGCGTATGTGTTCAATCGCAACACTATCTTAACCGCTATAGTTAGATAGAATCTTCAGTTTACCCAAGATACTCAATGCGCGTGGATTAAGATATCATTGTTTTTTTTTAGAAAAGCTCGGATCTCGGAGTGGATAGATTACTATCTTTGAATGAATAAACGCGGTGTAAAATCTTCAAACTGGAAGCTATCAAAATCCCAACACTGATTATTTTGACATTTAAATTTCCAGCTAATATTGTGTTTTAAATAATATTAATCCATCAAAATTAATCAAAAAATACAATTTTGTTAAAATTCTTTAATAATACTTTTTTTTGTCGTATTAAATTGATTAAAGTTTAGCGTAAGATTACATTGATTAAAATTCTTTAAATTGTAATTATTGATGATTCAATTTTTATTTTTCTATTTTAGAATATAAAATACATTATTGAAATAGTCTGTTAGGTAGTTTGACTTTTAATACTTGTGAGATCATGGTATTCTTAGAAGAAATGAGGTAAGCTTACATCGTGATTATAATTACTGCGTATTGTTGGTGTATTAAAATATCAATGATCTTTCACTTAGAAGTCTGCGTATCGACTATTAATCATTACGCCGCAACAGAATTATATAAGAAAGATCCCGCGAATAATCCCGTGAATTTCGTTTTCCTCGAATGTGCGAGGGAATCTCGGTTGAAGAATTTATAGCTTCTATATATGCATCACTGACGACGATGTGCATAACATCGTCGAGTTATTAGAGCGCGCGTACGCGTATAGACCCCATAGTTTGAAACCTTTTAAGCCGAGAAAAATAAACGTTTTACGATCTAAGAATAACTGAGCGATGCATAGGATGTGCAAGTCACATGCAACCAAGACGTACATACGCCGAGAGTTGTCGTCCCGTAGTTTGTCGAAGGGGGAGAAGCGAGGCACGATGTTAAAAATCAAAATAGGTATATACATTGCGGACAGCGATTAATACCATTTTTTCCTATTTACGATTTTGTCAGTTTGACTAATGATTGATTTATGTAATAAATGTTGTATCGAAAGATTTGCAGTGATCGTTATGGTGTTGCCTCGCATTCCACTATATTGCATCATTAATCATAGGCTCGGCTGTATCACCTTTTTTAGATATGAAACACGATAGTTCTGTCCACTAGCATCGACAATCTCAGAGACTGATATAAACGTGTTGGCAGAATTAAGCAAGCGTAAGAAAATCTGGGCAAATGACGAAACATATATATTTTTACTTTGGTGCAACAATAGGATAGAAAAATATAACGAAGAATTTACTATTAGCAATACTGATTAATGATATTGTTTTTTTAAATGTTCACTATAATAAACATTTTTAAAAATAATGAATACTGAAAAGATAATACAACGAGAGAGAGAGAGAGATAATTAATGTAGAATGGATCATAAAATAAATGGTAAAATATAGATTTATATTTTATTTTATAAAACAACGTTACAAAACGTTGTTTTATAAAATATACAACGTAATGTATTTAAACCCGTTATTTTCAACACAATGATTTTGAATCATTACCAGGTGTGGTTACAATGGTAATCGCTGAAACTCGAGCATACCAGAGAGAAATTTTTGTATTATATTTTTCTATCAATGTATGTGTGTACGTGTATGTGCACTGGAACCGTTATGTCGACACATGTTTTATGCTTTTACTCTTTAATTGAAGCGGGGTAACGTTGAATTGAACGTCGGAAGAGGGAGGGTGCTTGTAGCAAACTACAAAGCGATAATTATAATGTACTCCCGTATATTCTCTCATAATCACTTGAATTATATTTGGTTGAATAGTTACGGCTGCTTTCTCTCAATATTACATTGAAATTCGATGATTCTCTTCAAAGCGCTTCAAACACGGCAACTTTCATAAATTCTGATCTGCAATATTTTTATCAATTCGTCGTTACGATATATCGTCAAATAGCCGAGAATATAAATAAATAAAATACTTAATATAGCGTAATATCATTTTCGTTGCATATAATTATGTCGATATACGGAATGTAGGAAAAGATATGTGAATTTTTTACAGTACAGTTAACTCTACAAATAAAGTACATCTGTAAGCACATTATGCAAGATTTACGATGCCGTAATAATCTAAGAGGCGGTTTATGAAAACTACGGTCATTCACCCTAATTTCTTGGCGCTGTTACGCGAGCACATGATCCATCGATTGCAGCAGCAGCTCTCGCTTTTCATTCGTAGGATCATCCGACAGTTGTAAACTTTCGTGCTAAACGCGGATCGCACCGTCAGGGTTTTCGACAGGTTGACACCACTCCCCAGACAGTAAGAACGACAGATGCAAGAGTCTTTTATGTTCCATTGTGCTAACGCGCTTTGTGGCAATGTTTATTTCATCATGAATACTCAACATTTTCCGGACCGTTAGAATATGTGTTTATGCGGTCATGGTGGTCTCGAGTGTGCATTTGAAAAAAATTTACTTCAAACTGAACGGAGATAAAAAAGTACTTTAGGCGCGGCAGAAAAAATCTATAAAATCTATATCTATATAAGAAATTTATAATATTGTTAAATGTAATATTACGAATATTAAAGTAGTTTAATTATAAATAAAATAACATAATACGGAGAAGACGCTTATATGTATTGTATATTTATTATATATATTTTTGACTCAAATTGGATATTTGATTTTTTGAATTACCTACATTACATGTGCTTTTATTTTTCACATTCTATTTTTTAATTTTATATGCATTTTAATAAAATAAATAAAAATTACCAAATTATATCCTGATTCAAACTCTTTAATTTTTTCTTCAAAAAATCGAATTTACATTTATTGTCAGTGTCTAAAATAGCATTTAATATCTACTGTATAAAGTATTTTTCTGCTTTATATTTTTTTCCGTGTATATTATTTTGAAAATAAAATATAACAATACGATTGTTATATTGATAATTTATATCTCTGTATTGGAACACATCTTTGTTGACATATCCCTGTCGTCTCGATAGCACTTTTCATGGCGTGATGGCACGTAGATCAACCACAAAAGTCAAACATTCGTATACAGTTTTGCGGTTCCTCCGGTGCGCGAATGTGCACGTAGGAAGAGTACGTAAAGCACGACTGAAAAACGACACCCCGTGTGTGTTGCGCATAAATAACGCGTCATGGCTCAAGGGTCGAGAATCGAGTAACCACCGAGGGTGCGTCCTCATCTTCTTCCTGCGTCCCGGCCGCTTCTACTGATCATAAATCACTCTTTATATACGTTTCAACGCGAGATTGTGCTCTCGTAAAATCATTCTTCCCTCCACGTGGTTATCTCTGACAAAAAATGTGACCGCGAATGCGGTTGCAGCACTAGCCTTCTCACGATTCTCATTGATATCCTCGACTCTTGGCCTGCGGTAAAATTTTATTGTAAAAGATAACTGTGAATACTAAATGACTTAATAAAATTGGATATAATAATTATTTGTGGTTTACAAAATTTAAACTTGTTATTTATCGTAACTCGTGCGTAAAATGTTGTTATTTCCAGCGTATTAAAATTTTTTATGGTTCGTGCTTATTATATTTCAAAATGCCTAATACATGTACGAAATATTCAATTTCTGTTTTGTTTAAGAAAATATCTTATTAGCGTCAAATATATGTGTAGTATCGGATTATCTATCGTAGTCATGTAATATGGTCTACAATTGGACGCTATTACGTTTCACGAAATCCATTTCTGTATCGTGTTACTCGATTACACAGACGGAGCATGCCATGTAAAATACAGAGACAAATCTGTAATGAGATCACTTTGAGGGTCGCAGAACCACGAGATCTCGGAATTCGACCTTCTCACGAACGCGTGTATTCAAGTATATGTTTCCCGCGCGCATGCAATATATCTGCATCCATATGGCAATAAGGATCACGGCCGATCAATAAAGTGGTCAATAAAAATCATGGATAGAAATCAAGAAGTGCATAAAGCGAACTACAGATCGGATCGATCGATCATGCTTAGAGCCATCGACCTCGATCCGATTCGGTTCGATCTTTTCTCACACTTTATAGTTCTTCATGCGTGTCTTCCTGTTGAAAATGGCCTTCAGGAACTCCAGCGAAATAGTAATCTCTGAGAACGGAACACGTTCTTGTAAAACATATTCAAAGATAATCATAAATGAGAAACTGCTTCTTCCGTGTTAATAAATTTCTAATTAGTTCGTTTAATAGATATGTAAAATTAATTTAAGTTTTAAATTAATTAATTTAGCGTTCAACGAGGAATCGTGGAACTCATTTTATTCGTTTTCTGATCTTGATCTTTCTCGCTTCTAGAAAACTGACGGTTTTCCTGTAAGCAATTTTTAATAATTAAAGAATTTTTAGTAATTAAAGAAATTTGATTTTAATTGCGAGCATTACCGGTACAGTAATTTCGCGCAGCGACGAACTCTATGAAAACGCATCCAACGCAGCCAACGTTCGTGGTTGAAATTACAACTTACGCGACAACCCGTCTCCAGTAATCTTGAGGCGCCACGAATAAAATATACGAGAGATCATTTATATGATCCTTCAGACTAACGACTGCATTTTACGACGAGTCGCGCAGGTTTCGCGTTTCCTGCCTCGAGAAGGGCTGCGGTGATTCCCTCGAATGTGCGATATTTTCCGTAATGAAGCCACGTCTTCGTTTCGTTAAAGTTTCCTCGTAGGCCGTAAAAGATCTGTCGAGAGTGCAGGAGGTAAAATCTCGCGACGATTAAGGCGAGCGCGATTCACGTCGATGGGAGAGACGCGATCCACGTCGAAATAGGGAGAGAGCTCGCGCGTGGCGACGAATGCAGACGACTTAGCGGATAGGATACGACCTTTACCGCCGCGGAATGCAATATCTCAGGACACTTGGGTCGCTCGTGGCTACGGCGATTATCGATTTCACGTGCGACCGGTACCAGTTTTCATCGCGAATACCTGCATTTCTGCGGCTAATCGCGCGGCGCGCGCTCGAAAAGGCAGGAAGAGGAGAAGTGAAAGTGGTCGGGCGCGGGAGGGAAAGTAATAAAAGTACTCTTGAACTTTGCAATAACGCGCGTGGTGTCGAAACGTTCTGATCGAGGCGTATTTAAGTGCGTTGTCGCGTATATAGCAGACGATTCACAAAGAAACGTGGATGCGCACATTTTCTCATATGATTTGAATCAAGGATGCATTCCACAGATTTTATCGCAATAGCAGTTAAATCATACACGATGCCCACTTTTCTTTGTATCTTGATATCTTTCGATTGGTAAATGCTAGCAATTCTTATTTTTATGTTTTACAACTAAACGATTAAATATTATTTAAAAAATCTATCGCCAAAGCAGCGGAAGAATAGTTTTTATATTTCTGAGAAAGGAACTTTGCACAGATGCATTATAAGCTATTATAAAATGACGTATAATAACATACTTTCTCTGTCTTTAAATGTCAGACTTAGGCATGCTGTGTTATTATATTTTATTGCATAAATATATACGTCATGGCATGCGATCGAAAGTGAAGTAATGGTCTATTATTGTATAAAGCATTTTATAACGAATCATTATACATATATATATATTTATTTTCTTAATTATAATATTGTTTAATGGTGCATTTCTCGTTTTCTTCAATGAAATAAAATTTGAATTAATACGCTTACTCGATTACTCCGATTTTTTTATTAACGGAATATGCACGCAATATCAACCGATACATTTCCTGCTACCACTTTCATTATTCAAGCAACGGAGACTTTTAACCAATCGTCAATTGTGAGATAAATGGAGGGAAGATAAATTTAATGTCTCGATACAAGGTCAACGAACATCATCGTCTTTGATTATTTCATTTACAATCACGATTTTTATTCTTCTTTATAAAGATAAGTAAACCTTCGCTGCAGTCTATATATTATTTAATAATTTTAACATAAAGACAACAGTTACACGAATATAACAATCATTGTGGAAATGATTGCATTAGCGAATTAACATGTTAGATCTCTTTACATAATATCATACTAGTCTTTCTTGTCACTTCATGAATATTCAATGATACTTTGATACTCCATTCTCTCGAGGTTCGTTGATTTAACTTATTTGCCACGATCATAAATCGAGTCAAATGGGACAAAGCGAAACGTGTCCGTGGATCCTCGCGAATAAGATGATGCATCTCGAACTGCACGTGCGCCATAACATTCCGCGTAACTCTACCTTTTCTGTAGCATGCAATAGGATTGCAGTAGGAGAAAGTATCGTGACAGGTGATTTGTTGTCGCTGGAAGTGGCGTCGGAGCTATCTTCGAATACAAAGAACGAAATCCCCCCGGCTATTCCGGTTGAAAACGAGTAGTCGTTGCATCGTCACCATCCAAAATTTGCATTTGGAATTGAGTTGCACGCAGGAAAGGAAGCCGTGAGCATAACTTTCGAAATGCGTTTTGCTATTCGAGTCCCTAAGCGTATGTATCTTCCATAGGAAGATTCTCGTGATTTACCGCAATGAAAGTTCCTGCCATAAATATTCAATGCCGTGAGCATAAACGAGTTACAATTTGCAATTTATAAATCGCAATTATTTCAGAAAATAATATATAATTTATGTAGTTTTTTTTCTTCCCTCGGATGAGCAAAACTTTCCAACGTACTTGCGGGAAGATTATTCTTCAATAATGACTATTTGATTGCATCTTTTTTCCGACGTTTTCCACTACGTGTTGTTTATTTATCTATCGCAAAAATATTTATCACAGCTTTTGTTTTATAATAGATGCTGATTTCTACTTTATTACCGAACCATTAGTTTTTTCTCTACAATTATATCGTAGTAGAAACTACTTTTTGAGCACTTGACTGCGGCTAACACGGCAGAAATCTATCGCGAAACTGTCGGTCGTTCTCTTTTATGTGTCACACATTTATATCTTGTGAATACACGAAGAGTCATTGTTGATAACGCGTACTATATCGTCTTGCTGAATACCGGATTTGAGTCTACCGGAGTGTCGTCCGCATTTGCTACGATTTTGCAACATTCTATGTTGGTCAACAAGCTGTTGCATTGATGAGGCGCTATCGATGTACTATGATTTGTTTCATTAGCGTTATATCAATGGGAAAGTTCTGGTAATTATTTACGATCTTGAAGAGATCCGGTAAAACTAGGAAAACCGTTTGGCAATCGACTAATCAGCTAGCGTGTTTTCTAATGGCGTCGTCTTATCGTTCGTTAAACAGTCAGGAAAATGTTTCAAGTACCGGTTGAACAACCAGTATATAAGCCGGGAGTCAAGAAAGAAATATGCTTGACTTAAAAGCCTGTCCATAGCTAACGATAACGTATGATTACTTTAACGGTTAATTAACGCTGTTTAATGGAACACGTAAAGACTGTTAGAGAGGAAGATTAAGAGTCGCTCTGAAGGTTCGTCGCAGGGTACGATAACAATTGAATAATATTGCAGCCGCGTCTTACATCATTTTTATTTCTTACTGAATAGTACTAATAAGACCTAACCATCGGATGGCAGAAGGATAGATCAATTTAGATCGACTACGTCGATTTACTGATGGTATGCTGGCGTCGCAAATGGAATGTCGTATAATGCTACCGAAAGAAACTGCTTATGCAGTTGTGCATCTTGCAGACTGTTTACTGTTATTCTTTCAATCGAACGTTAAATATTTAAAAGTGTTATGTGAGCTTCAACTCACAAGCAGTAATCTCAGATAAGTAATCTATATAAAGTTGATACGAAATGTAAATATGCTCAGAATTATCATTATCTTTGTCGTATGCGCGCAAATAATCATATTATTGATCAAATACTTGTAATTGCTTGCAAACAGGCCGAGTAGTTTGCAATAGAAACAAATAACTTGCGATGCGCTTGAATCATAAAATGGAATTCAACTTGTTAGCATACCATCGCTAACACGAAGCGCGACACATATGGCCGATTAAGTCCGACCTCACAAGACCATCGTGATCAAACAAAATGTGAGTCATTGTATATTCGTTTAGAACTACCGCGTCTACCGCGGCTCATCTATAATTAATTACGCTGCAGGATACTAAGCGGCCTGACTTGCATTTTTACCGCTTGTCCGTCCTTCGCGGCCTCTGCTCCCGTTTTTCTTCGCGCATCCGTTATCGGCACATCTGTTTACGTTTGCCTGGTTACGTTACACCAAAATACGCAATTGCAGGCGATACTAGAGAATCGCGCACGCCAGCTGTAATTATTTCCAGCCGCCGATCGTGAAGACACGTACTTATATCGTTTTCGCGTACGCGAATGATCACGATGCGCATATCCTTGTTCGAGAGGGATACTAATTAGGATGTTAATTAGGTAGTTTCATTGCACTCGTAGAGATGTCGCGGTCAAGTCCTTCCGAGACACCGAGGCAGTAATCTCTGTCTAAAATACGACTTTCCATTCTCGACGGATACGGATGCAGTGTGCTACAGTAATTAGAAAGTATAATCGGCGCCGTATGTTCAGCACTGCCAGGGGTCTTTGTCCGTGCGCCTACGAACTTCCTTGATATTAATTGACAATCTATTATGATAATCAACGATACGTGTCAATTAATGAACGCACGAACATAAGCACGGCCGTTCGCAGGCAAGCCAATGGAATCTACGTATCCGCGAGATTGGTCACGTTTTAGCTAATCTGGTTTCACGCTCCAACAATTACGCTCCGAGAGGCGCCTTTCTACATTCCGCCGTAATAATCACGAACCGCAGTACTAAGATTATTTACATCTACTAATTTCACGTTAGTATTATTATTACAGATTTGTAGAATAATTTCGGTATAATGTACATTTAATAATCGATGATGTCGAGGCATCTCAAGCTGGGCATTTATGATCGATTTGCATCGTCCGCGCTTTCTTGTGCAGTAATGCAGCAATTTACGTCAGTCGAACGCAATTACCGTAATTTATCATACTTGATTATACTTATTTATATTCAATGTACAGTTGTGCGAGAAAATTGTTGTGCGGTTTAAATAATCATGTCAGAAATTTGAATTTATATACATATATATATAAAACGTGTGCATCATAGGTTTATTATTTCACAGTGTTTCTGTGATGCTTTTTTTAAACACGTAGATGCAGTTAAACAATTATACTTTCACGATGACCTAGGGATTTACGCATATGCTTACTGGTCTGCATATGCACGTCGTTATGAGGACGCAACAATAAATTAACACGTCATTGGCAGACTTTCATAAAAATGCGGGTTGATTTTCTCTGGTGTAGGTAAACAATTAACGACACCCCGAGGCATTGGCAAAACTCCGGAAGCGGAAATAGAAAATGTGATATATCATATGTGGACTTTTGAAAGATTATGCCGCGAGATAATAGCTGTTGGGTACGTGAAATTTAATAATCACCCCTATATGCACGCGGGCCTCTTTACAATGGGTCGCACGACTATTCGGAGAGGATTATACCCTGTGCCGAAACGATCCCTCTGATTAAACGACTCGAGGCGAAAGAGAAGAAAGAGGGAGAGATATATCATGACCCTTGAAGCAATATTTCACGTGTTCTACAAACCGCTTATAATCATGAAGATGGACCGCGTGCAAATCGATCTGTTTCGATAGAAGATTCAATATCCTGATTGGAAAGTGCGCGAACCGTATAGAGACAAAAAAATATTGTCGACACGCGTGTGAATTCACGATTGATTTACGATTTTAATCGACAATCAATTTGCGGAATCCGGTTTGCAACGGTGCACGTAATTACGTTATGCTGACGTGTGTGTAAAGAGAATCATTCTGATTTATCAATAATTTCAACAGCGCTTAGGATACATTTCATTGGGTTACAGTATATTTCTAATTGTAATAAGAAAATAATTTTTGTCGCATGTGAATAATGTTACAAAAATTATAATGCAAAAAGGTATTTTTATAGATTATAAGATTATAGATGAAAATAAAGTGAATGACTTTTACTTGGTATTAATAACAACTTGAAAATTAAAATACATTTCGCTATAAATAAATTAACTGTTCTTTACCCTACGGATTGACGCGTGATATTGATACATAGATAATGCTATGCTTGAGTACCTACTAGTAGCGTGGAAAATACAACATTGCACGTGCCATACAATCCTCTCACGAGTCTCGTGCTTTGACGTGAGGTGAAGAGAAAAATAGTTCCGATAATTCGAGATTCTTGGGGGAGTCTGCCACGTGCACGTACGTGAACGAACGCCATTAGAATGAAGGAAGATCATGTCCCGCGTAACACGTGCAGCGTTCGATGATTGAATAAAAAAGGCACACAGTCGTTTCATGTAATTGTATTTCCAAGGACGCAATTTAATTCATAAATTTATCGGATACATATATAGTACAAGATTTATTACCGAAGAAACAAGTAATGTCTGGTTGCTTAAGAGATTAATGCGCGATTATTGCTGAAGATTAATGTGTATTTGATTGTAAATGTCCGAAAAAAATAGACTATTTGATATATTAAAAATAACTGTCAACGAACTGCTTGAAAAATAAGGAATTAAATACGTCTTTACTTTATCTTTATGAATCTTGTTAGTAAGTATTTGAATTGTCAAGTGAGATACTTGGATATGGAATGAAATAGCTCGTTTTATTCACGTTTGCAATTCATAATTTACAGATACAGTCGTCCATAATAAAGTACAGTAAACCTGCAATAATAACCGTAGCGAAGTGTAACGAAACTTTTAATGGCTTGTACCTATATCCCCGGGTCATTCGTATTCGAACTTTGCACATTTCACTTCTCTGCCCACGACATCGGCATAGTAACGCAACCTAAAGCGCTTACGTGCCGCACACTTTCCACTTACGATATTAAAGTGTCTCACGGCGCTGCGGGAGACGTGATATTTTATCGGGGTGCAACGTGACGCGGATCAACCAACGCGGTCGACCAACGTTACGTGCAAAATACTTTCTTCTTCGTACAGAAGCATCACCTCGAGCATCTCCCGCATCGCCGCGTCGCGCGTCTTCGATCGCATATTAATGTGTTATTATGTATACCTAATAAGTAAACCGCCCGGAGAAATTTCTTTCAGTCGCGGACGACTTATGACGGGCGCGTTACGTCGTCGATATTACGCGTAACCGTGCGTGGAGCGCATACGATTCTTATCCGCGCGACGCGATGCGACGCGACGGCTCGGCGGCCGTATTGCCGCCGCGACTATCGTGGGACGGGAGATACGAGAGCGTCTTTCGTCACGGACACTCGATCGAACGGCCCCCGTGCTCCAGGATGCAGCCGAGCCGTGTCTAAGTGGATTTCACGCTCGCGCGAATGCGAGAGTACGTGTATCATCACGCCGCGCCACGGATGCGATACGCCGAGAGAGCGTGCACGCGGGATTTTCTGTGTAAACGCGCGTGTTATCCATCCGTGCGAGTTGTACGGTGGCGGACGGCCGGTACCCGGACCCCCTCGGCTTCGCGCGACATTATTTACCCCCATATGTCGATTTATGGCCCCTCCATTAGGGAGGACGGGTCCGTCGGGCACCGCGGGAGTTCTGCAACTCCGACGCCAGGCGGGACCGGAATATCGGTCTCATCGAGAGACGGGAGATATTCTTGCCCCTTATCACGCCCTTCGTTACGAGTCGGTTGGATGAAATATTCAGTTGACTTCCGTTACGGTCTTGTATTCATCCAGCCAAGTACTAAATGAAATGCCAGATAAAGTTCCGGACGGAACTCTCCGGCCAGTAATGAGCGACGCGGGAAGATACAGCGTCAGATGCGGCCGAATTAATATTTCATACTCGGATTACAATCGAAATTTGCGAAATGAGGGCCATTTGTCATTTTGATTTGTGTTTCTCTTTGCGTTACAGAGACACCTGGACAAGGGGAGCGACCTTGCCGAGGCGGCGAGCGCGAGCGGACTTCGCGAGCTCGCGAGATCCTTGAAGCAGCATTTACGAGGATTCGGCTCGCGCTTGGAGGACAGGCGGGAATACTTGGAGGACACGTCGAGATGTTGTCTCCTGCAGGACCGTGCCTACGAGTGGGCGCAGGAGGCTCGTCTGGCCAGCGAGAGAAGGTCCCAGCAATTCTTGATGGCGAGGCCGCCTCTGCCGCCCGAACACTTCACCGAGATGATGGCCTTGGCGGAGAAACTGGGTAACGAAGTCCTTCTCGAGCAATGTCGTATCGCCCGGAACAAGTGCGCGGAAGCCCTCGAGATCGCCAGGACCACGTCCGCTCCGGGCAGTCCCGCGAGAAGAAGATCTTTTGCCGCTTCCGAGTCGACCTCCTGGGACGACACCTTGGCCAAAAGTGAGGCCCCCCCCCTCTCTTTCCGTTTTCTTAGGACCCTTCTCAGGCAAGAAAAATATCTACAAGTTGGGGTCACACTTGTTTCAGGGACATCCTGGGACGATAGTGACAGCAGCGCGTCTTACGCTTGTCCGATGGAGAGCGTCGGATCGGCTGGTAGCGGCGGTCGGCCGGTGCTGGACAACATTGCCGAACTTCGAGAGAGCGCCGAGCAGCTTCTGGACTGCTCGCCACCGCGTACACCTCCGCGAAGTCCGGCACCGCGAAGGCTGGTTAAGCCGCCAGTGAACTCGCATCTTCACAGATCAGCCAGTATCGCACCAGGAATGAAGGCGAAAAAGTACGAAATGCTTTTATTTCTTTGCCGTTCTTTCGGCAAAAGCCAAAACTTTCAAGAAAGTCAAGAATTGGTATTGAAAATTGATTGAAATATATTAATATTGATGAAATCGATTAAAAGACACGTTATTATTTTAAAATAATTATAAAATGGAGCGGGTGAAATGATTATTATCCTAGGTGCGACGTTTTATTGCTGTGTCACGACTATTTTAATAGCGACCCATTGTTCCACTGTAATTTCCGTTATGCCATCGTACCGATTGTTATACGATCGTAACATTGTTAACGAAGAATTTCACCTTGCAGAACAATACTGCTCATAATGAGGGAGATGATACAGACTGAACGAGACTATGTAAAGTCCCTCGAGTACATAATAGAGGTAATTATGTGTGCATCGTTGAAAGTTTATTCTCGCGTAATTTGATTATTTATCGCGCGTACAGAACGTAATATCTGTAATGTAAACTTTCTTAAACTGTAGAACTATATTCCGGAACTCGTACGGGAGGACATTCCGCAAGCTCTTAGAGGACAGAGAAACGTGATCTTCGGGAATGTTGAGAAGATATACGAGTTTCACAGTCAACACTTTCTACGCGAACTAGAGCAGTGCGAGCAATCGCCCATGCTGGTAGGACAATGCTTCCTCCGACACGTAAGTATAACTGTGTCAAAACTCTTAATACTTTATCCAAGAGATGAAAATGAGATGTCACGTGGAAACAAATTTCTTGTAGGAGAAGAAATTTTATCTGTATGCCTTGTACAATAAGAATAAACCAAATTCGGATTCGTTGATGGCGGAATACGGCACGAACTTCTTCAAACAGAAACAATTAGAGTTGGGGGATAAAATGGACTTGGCTAGTTATTTACTGAAGCCGGTTCAGCGAATGGGAAAATATGCATTGCTACTTCAGCAGTTGGTCAAAGCTGGTACAGATTTATCGGAACAATTGACTGGCAAAGAGGAGAAAGACGACAAGGAAGATGGCATGAAACCAATGGTCGAAGGTGAAGTGGATTTGAGAGCTGCCGAGCAGATGGTACGATTTCAGCTTCGACATGGAAACGATCTTTTGGCGATGGATTCGCTTCGCGATTGTGACGTAAGTTTGATTTTGACATATTAGAATAAAATAAAATTAATAATTATTCATTTCAGTAAATGTAAATATGGATCATAATTTACATAAATATATTGTACAATGCAAAAGATGTGATATTATTTTCTAGGTAAATGTAAAAGAACAAGGCAGGCTGTTGCGGCAAAATGAATTTTTAGTCTGGCAAGGAAAGGGCAAAAAATGCCTGCGCCAAGTCTTCCTGTTCGAAGATCTTATACTCTTCAGCAAAGCAAGAAGATTCCCTGATAGGAAGGTAAAATTTTCTGCATATTGCTCCGCGTGCGTTTTAACATTTTTCTATGTTTCTGTTTCACTTTGTTACACACATACATATTTTTTCAGAACCTTGATATTTACATCTATAAACATAGCATTAAAACGACGGATATCGGCTTGACTGCTGTTATCGCAGACTCGCCTACAAAATTTGAGATCTGGTTCCGTAAAAGAAAACCAGGAGATACATACACGTTACAATGCGCAAGTGAGGATATTAAGAAAGCCTGGACCGAAGAACTCAGTAACCTCCTATGGAAGCAGGCGCTTCGAAACAGAGGTAATTTATCATTTTTATTTTGTTTATTTCATGTATATATGTATATAAAAAATTTTTGGAAGAGCGTGAATTATTATATCGATGATGTTTCACTTTTTAGAAGTGCGCCTGGCAGAGATGTCGAGCATGGGCATTGGAAATAAGCCGTGTTTAGATATAAGGCCTAGTGCAGATCAGATAAACGATCGCTCCATCAGTGTGGCTCAACTCTCCAAGAGTGAGTACAATTCGCGAATTATCAAGAACCATTTGCTGATATCGTCGAATATTAAAACTAAAAATATTTGAATTTGTCTGTACAGCACCCAGATTTAGAAACTCCATAGCGGTGTCAATGACGGAGGATTCCAGTCGTTGCAGCAGAAGACCGCACAGCGTAATTTCCGTTAGTTCATCTTCGAGCAGCGGTGGAAGTAGCGGCCCTCCTACTACGCTTAATCTTGGATTAGACACGAGTCCACGACCGCATCATCGTAGTACTACACTAAACAGTCAATGTAGCGTTGGTGAGTATTACGCTTCGATTTCAGTTTCTTGAGACAATTCAATATCAATTGATTCGTGGATGTCAATGTTCTTATTGCAGAAAGTGGTATTATCGCTGATATCTCAATCGTGTCTGATGATGGCGGTGACGGCACCGAAAGAAGTCACTGGAATTCAACCCTGGAGAGTCCTACGTCGCATCTACCTACAACTTCCACCCCACTGCAGTCGCCAACCAGCGCGACGGCGGTAACGGTTACTCCTGCTTCCTCGACGGATACGAATCTCACCTCTTATGACCAAGACATGTCTATTAATCTATGAACTTTTCTCGACACGGGAAATATCAGGAAAAAGCGAGTCTATCATTCACTTGCAAGTTTGTGTTACGATTACAGAGACGTAACATATTATCGTGGCATATTTAGATAGGTACAATGAGGCAATATCGTCGCACGCGTACTGTAGCACTAGAATACGTTGCATCCTTGAGCAATTATAGTTTAACGACATAATGGGAAAGATATAAAGCAACATGCAATTCGGTAGGTCGCTGCATTACGCTTAACACGTGTGCCCAGCTACGAATTTGTAATCGCATTACATAAATGTAGACTTATCTTAAAGCTGCGGAGATGGAGTACCGAATTTTAACATTTAACTTTCAAGTGAATCCGTCAAGTGAATCTATCTTTTGATACGCTTCGAAATATCCACAGAT
This sequence comes from Tetramorium simillimum, assembly GCA_011636635.1. Taxonomy (NCBI): domain Eukaryota; kingdom Metazoa; phylum Arthropoda; class Insecta; order Hymenoptera; family Formicidae; genus Tetramorium; species Tetramorium simillimum. The sequence goes on along the minus strand of VBVQ01000140.1, from coordinate 26,620 downwards.
TTATGAGATCGTAAAGCTGTTACTTATGAAGCTCACTGATAACTGGTTTCTGAAGTAATAGCAACGTGTATTTTCTTATTCCGTCTATTACTTTTACCAATGTGCTCAAGACGACACTGAGATAAATATGTTCTATCAAATGTACGCTCACATGTCGAGGTATGCTACAGTACCATAAACGATATGCACTTTTATCGCCATCCTCATTTACATTGGCATTCCTGATTACAGTGGCGGAAAATTTCATGAAATTTCCGAGATGACTTACGAAAGAGCGAGAGAGAGAAAGAGAGTTTTATACATTTATTTATATTATAGTTAAGAAATAGTACTATTTCAATTCCACATTGTGTTCGCGCTTATTGTATTATATTAAGGAAAATATATGATCATATTAGAGACGCAGTTCATGCAGAAATTGGAGAAAAAATATATTTTCCTTAATTATCATTCATTATATCGATGCTATCTCTCGAAGAGATGCATCTAATAAGTTGATTATGGATTATATATTCAGGAATGTCAAATAACTGCGCACACATGATACCAATTTGTAATATAATGTAATATCAAAGGTTTATACAATGTAGCCACAAGTAATACAACCGATAGTCTATATATTATTTCCAGATTATATATCAAATATATATATATATATATAAATATTATATTCTTTTTATGTCAGAGTCATTTGTAAACCTTTTATCATACGTCGTAGATGTAAATTTAACTCTGGCCTGTACTCGAAAGCCAAATTTCTGTTTTTCTGAAATACTATTACGTTTAAGAAATAAATTTGTTTTTATACACGTGTGTGGATAAATGTTTTGGAACAGCTTAGGATCAATTAGAGTGGTAAGCTTGCCTTAAGACAATCCACACTGCATATTCCGTTTTTTTTTTCATGAATCAATTCAACTATGCAGAATCATATTATCTAACGGCTAATTGGAAAAATTTCTTGTAAATATATGTTATTGTTAAAAATTGTAAAACTTGCAATTAAGCGATTTTAAAAGATAATATTTGAGAAACGGAAAAATTAAGATCAACTCAAAATCTTTAAACAGTAATCACAATTTAATTCTTTGAATTCCAGTAAATGTAAATGAAATAATAGCGGTTTATCAATATGTGATTCTGCATTGTTACATTTGCTTCCAAATAAGTCGATTAATTAGCCATCTTTATTGCCAAGGTCTATCAAGGTATTGCAAGTACCTTATGGATAGTGACCAAACCCTTTATTTCATATCTTTTATGTGAGGACAAAAGTCGCAAGTATTTAGAAGTGTAGATGTAGATCATAGAGTATTACAAAGAATCTTGGCACAGTCCGATGCACCCTATTTTATTACGAATTATATTTAATCGCAATACAATAATTTTCAATCAAACGTAATTACTTATTTGTTTATCCGAATTATGAAATGAAAATTAAATTACATTAATATGCCATACATACATCGGTGCACCTGGCTGAGCATCCCGAGCTTCGAAAGTAAAACTAAGCGAAAGAAAGTAAACAATCTCTATTTTCCAGAAGTCTGTGAATGCGTGTTTGGTGTTGCTTTTGAATTAGGGATGTTGGAGTAACAATAATAACAACATAGTACCTTGTAAGAAAATATGCCGATAGTCACTTAATATTATACGTTTTTAGATATTTATTAATATTTTTTTAAGTAGAACATTTTAGTCTCTAGATTAAGTATTTCCATTATAAATGAAATGTATATATTACATTTAATAACACGATTATTTCAGTATTGTACTGTGTCTAACACCGATGTATTTTATTACTTGCTAAATATACTGTATTGGGTGCCTTTTGTAGAGAACTCAAATGTTTTTGTGAACGTTATCACACCGTATTATCTACCACATATGTCTACCATTTCCAGTATGTAATTATTTGCCGGAATAAATATTTCGATGTTTCATACGTTTCGATTGATTATTATAATCGCCATTTCGGCATATTTTATATGTAATAAAATCTCTGCAAATAGTTTAATAATTTGCACATAATATGATCAATGGAAGACACTTTTATATTTTACGTAACATGCATTTCTTGATTGAAGTCCCTGTGTGACAAGCAATATATTTTTGGAGAATCTGCATTAAAGTGTAAAATATATAATACGGGAAATTAATTTCTATTAATGTAAACCTAATTATGTATTTATCAAGTTTTATTTTCAAACATGAGCATTTTATATTAATTTGTAGGAAAGCAATTACAAGTTATAGATGATAAGTACTTTAATAATTTAAAGCAGTTACAAGGCACGCAAAAAGCATGTAATAGTCATTATTTTATGATAGAGACACATTCTTAATCTGCTTTAAATTGTGCTTTTAATATATTGACTATAATAAATTCTATAAAAAGTGCAATAATCTTAAAATACATACATTGCTAAATAGGTTATATATATTTTAAAAGATTTACAATTTGAACAAGACTAGTTATTGATTTTTAAGCATACAAAGTTATAAATATATACTATGTCATAAAAGTTAAAAAATCTCCCTCAAAGAATTTTTAAACTATATAACTTTACAAAACTTATATAGCTTTTATGTACAAATAAAAGATATATTCACAAAAAATAGGAACATGTACAAATATCTTAGTAATTTACAATTATATAACAGTACATTTCTTTTTTTGTTTAAAATTAATGTCACATGTCGACAAAGTCATCGTTTGTCACAAATGTTTTTTATCTTGTTTTAAATTATCAGGACAAGAGGTAGACTTCTTAACGCTTAGATTTATTGTCGATTTATTTAAACACGCTTCCTGTTTTTGCGTTTCTACTTGTTTCTTTTTCAACAATGATCCTCCTGTGAAACCTAAATACAGATAATTGCTTACTATCTTCATTTCTCATTCTATTATTTCTCTTATGTAATTATTCATATAATTATTTCCGTATTTACAATTTTAATTTTGATATAAATTCATGTAACTTACCTAAAATACCACAACTTACGGCAGCAAGCCCACCAATTTTTAGTCCAGCTAACAAACCTATTGGTCCTCCTATACATGTGCCTAGCATAGCACCTGCTATGGGATACGCAGCAACTTTATATGCGGAAGCCTTCTGCAGATATCTTGTACCTTCGTTCACGTTTATTTGAGTTTCTTCAATGTTGTCTTCCATGTTATTTACCATCTCTTTCTGATCCTGTGTGATTGCAAGCGAAAGTATGCATTTAATGATAATAAAGACTAATAAACTCTGTTCTCTACATGTTAATATACAGTTGTACAAATGTTTAAACATTTAAATACTATTTTTTATTTAATTAACCTTCTTCAAAGCTATTATGTAACGCAAAGTGTAATTATATACTTACATGTACAACTTTATTAAATTCGACAAAGAGTTCGTGCAATTGTTGTATTTCCCCTTGCAGTCGATTCCAGGCCTGCAGACACGTCTGCTGATGCTGCAAATCTTCTTGTTCTGCCTGCAACTGACCACTGTTATCGAGTGGATGCTGGAGCTCTTCTGGCTCGCTTGTAGGCGACGCAGGTGGTGATGTTGAAAAATTCAATTCCATCTCTGTAATGACGCATTTGTATACATATTAATTTTTTAGAATTTTATACTAATCAAAATTAAGGGAAAGTATCATATGTTATGTTACGTTTCTTACCTAAATACTCCTCAATCGCGGTCATGATACTTGATCGTGCATTCGTGGTCAATTTGTCAAATTTGCCTATGTCAACATCAAGGACCTGTGCTCTAAGAGTGTCCATCTGATACAATAGCTCTTTCAATTGCTTGATGATCCGAGAGACATTTATATGCTCCCTCCGTACCTGTTCCCAATCATGCTGATTTTGATACTGCAAGGAGATTTAAATCGCTCGTATCAAAGACTCTAAAAAGCATAAGATCTAAAACGGTTGTAAAACAGGTGTGCTCACCTTCTTGATGTTGTTCCTGTGTCGCTTTAACAAATTTACATGATGCGGTATGGCAACGTTAAAATTATTGATTTGGATTTCCAGACGTCTGATAGGCTGCTTAATCGTAAGACTCTCCGATAACGCTGACATGTTTCTGATGACGTTCTTCTTTGCTCAATTACGATTCTGTATATATATATATTTTTGTGTCTCTTTTTATAGATTTGAGCCACAATCTCAAAGTCCACTCTTCGGGTTTCGATCTTTTTGCAGTTCTTGCGGAGATTTTTCACAATAAAAAAAATTTCGGTCGACAATAAAATATGGTAACGATTTGGTAACTGTGTTTATAACTTTGTCAAGTCCGTGCGTGCCTTGTCTCCGTCCAAAATAAACGATCAGCTGTTGATCCGCTCCGTGTAATACACGCGCATAAAGGCTTGTCAAGGAAAAAAAAAAGACCGGATGCTATTCCCATCTGTAGTCGTGAATTCGTACTAAACGGCTACAAGTTTCGATAAGTCACTGTAAGATGACAGATAATGTACTTTTTAAGAGTTCAACCCCTAAAAAGAAGTATGTTGTGTATATTATTTTTCTCTATAAAAAAAATTGCTAAATATTAAGTTGATTATGATACCTTTTTTCTTTTAGCTTTTACGTTAATAAAACAAGATATCTTTTCAATGAACGAATTTTTTATCAACGAAATATTATTTTTCTTTTTTGGAACTTGATATTATTTACTCGTTATAAATATGAACTATCCTTGTTTGTATTACACTAGTGGTGTTATATGCGCGCTTCACGCGCGTTATTTTCCTTTCCTCCTCTCTTAAAAAGGAGATGTAGAGATTAAATGTGTGTATTATGATAGTTTTGACAGTTCATGTATACCATGACGCGTGGCTCCGTAGGATTAATAACAATTGCTCAACATCACACATTTTAATGTCAATTTTCGATAATCTTTAATTTTCATCAGATTTCAGAATGCAATGGTATTTATAATTTTGTGATAAATTTATAAAAATTTTGTTCTTTAATACATATTTCACATACACGCTCAAGCTTAAATTTTTCAAACGTTTTTCGTTTATTACACGGTTCATAAAATTATATAATAGAATTCTATTACGTCTAGAGCAGGCTTTGCTCGCAAAATATTGTCTGGACAGGAATAATCGCGCATATTTCGCGTTTCGCGCTCGTCAAAAGTGCGCTTTTGTGCGCGCGATCGCGAAATGGAACGTCAAGCGAGATGACATTTCGGCGAACGTTCTGTAATAACGAGAGCTAATGCGACAACACGGAAAGGAAAATCGCTAAACGCGCGTAAATAGCGCGTCGCGACTGCCGCGGCGCGGCGACGGCGACGGCGGCAGTGCGCCGGCGCGGCCGCGACGCGCTCTCGCCGCCATTGTTTCGGGCGCTTTGCCGCGTCGCGCCGCGCCGCCGCGTCCTACCGGCACGCAAACTCCCGCGGTTTCCGCGTCAAAAAGCAAGCCTCGCGTGCGAATAAATGTCGGGAGTGCCGAATAAAGTGCCGAGTAATGTGCGGTCGTCCTAAAAGCGGTTAATCGCGGCGCGCGCGATAACGGGTAACGCGGGTAAACCGCCGGCGTTTGTGCGCGAACATTGTGTCGCGTCCGTTGTGTGTCCGCTCGTTGCGAAATCGTGCGTTTGACACGTTCCGTCAATAACATAATCGGTTAATCGTCGCGTGTACACCTTTACACGGTTTTCTCGCTACACCGCGCACTGTGCACGCGGGCATTAAAAGTATCGGCCGGCCCGCGTCGAACGGACGAATTAATTCAGGTACGTATCGTACATACATACGCTGCGAGTTGTAATTAGGCGCTGCATTTTCGACTGCATTTCGGTCGCATTGCAAATGCCGAACCCTCCGAGTCAAATTGTGCGGAGCTTGAAACGAAAATTGATTTTCTGAGAGGCGAAAATCTGCCTCCTGTTCCTAAATATACGGACCTAATATTTAATTTTTTCTAAATTATACACAATTTAATGTAATTGTATTTTTTATATTTTCAGAGAATTGTCCCGAAAGTTATATAAAGGCTGATGATCCATGCGAATGTTGTCAAGTGACATGCTTGTCAGATGGGCCAGAGAGCATGATGTAAGTTAAGCAAATTACGATGTTTAATGCTATACAGATCAAATGTTAATTTTTTTATTTCTAGTTAATATTAATAATGTTTTTTCATTAAGAAGGTTAATTATGTAGGAATAGAATTTTCTATGTAAGAATTCTCTTATATATACATATATAAGAGAGCATAATAAAAAAATATAACCTCTCAGGGTATAACGAATATAATCTCTAATATAAAAACTTAATAGGAAGAAGTTTTTTCCACTATATTTGCGTCATATTTATTTTTTTGTAGATATAATTAATGTAAATTGATCTTATAGATCCGTACTTTGGATTACGCACAAGATGAGATAAGTCTTGTATATGTAGCATAATTAAGTACATTTTTAAATTAAGTTTATGTATATCACATGTATATATATTATATGAATATTATTTACGAGTTGTACTGCTCTGGATTTTAGACTGCATTTTGGTTGCATTGTATATTCATAACCTTCCAATATTTACGTAGGTGCAGAGCTTGAAACGAGCAATGGTTTTTTAAGAAGCGAAAAATCTGCCTTGAATTACGTAACTGACATTTAAGTTTTAAATTTCGATAATGCCTTTTTTTGTCAAGAAGGACAATTACGTTAGAAAAGAATTCTGTATAAGAAAATTCTTTCTTATAAGAGAATCTAATAAAATATATATGATCAAAATAAATTAAGAAAAAAAGATACTGAATACAAAATAATTATATAATTCTCTAATATAAAAACTTAATCGAAAAAAGCTCTTTCTCTGATATTTGATCATATTTATTTACTATGTCATATTTACGTATTCTAAAAATCTTGAAGCAAAAGAGTTACTTTTAATGTAAAATATACCGTATAATTGGAATTTTCGTAGCCTCTACCATTAGATGTGCATCGACGCGAACGAGCTCTCAGATTCAGCTCATATCGTTTTAAATTTTAACGAACGACACGCGGGAGATGCATAATCTATCGTCGGAAATTCATGATAAAGGACCAGAAAGGAAGCCGCGAGTGGGATGCATGAATTTCGCGAGAGTCGATATGTCGATTTACCGCGCATTAGCTCTGACACACAATCCATTTCCGCGAATTGAAGATTCGACGTGAACGGCACGGCCGAGGTCCGCGTACTTTTACCCCGCGTCCGCCGGAAATTATGGGCAGCACGCGCGCGAGATGTATGCACGGGGGATGATCAATTATGCGCGCCGCCCCGCGAACCCGGCGCGGCGCGGCGCCCGCGGGATCCCGGTGAGTTTTACAAGGGTCACCGAATGTACAATTTGGTATAAAGCCCGGCGAGGCTTTTGGTAATGAAAAACCGATTGCGATCAAATAGGCTCCGGGCTGCTGGTGACGTGTAATCGAGTCTTCTCTTCTGTCGCTTCGCCGTATCCACCTCCGGCCCCCCTTTTTGTCCTCCCCTTCGTTCCCGTCCCTCGTCCATCTCCCTCGTTCTCCCTCTGTCCCACCCGTGCCGCTTCTTCCTCCACTCATGATTCCTCCTCCGGCTTCCATTAGCCGCCATACGTCGTCTGTACACAGAGATCCGTTTTGTCCTGCTTTCGCGTGACCTTTTATTTCAAACTACCGCATTCAAATTACCGCGGGCTATCTGGATATTCGATCCTTTGACCTTTTGTCGCCGGACGTTTAGAAGCGTTTTTAAACACCGGCCAGGATATCCTCCGTCGCTCACCGCTACTTAGGTTGCGTTAAATACAGGATAGTTCATCTTTTTCTTGAATTCATTTCAATTGGGTTTAATTATGTATTCAATGAACACGTATACGTGATTTTATTTTGCGACACAAAATGTCAATCATCTTCTTTGAGACAGTCTGATTTCTTTTCAGTGGTTTACTTTTAGCATTTACTTTTAACTTTTAACATATTTTCTTTAATATGAATCTTGAAATTATTTAATTTGCATGAATATAACGAAAAGTTGCTTTTCTACAATGTTCTTATTGTTGCAAATGTTTACATTCTAGAGCGCATTTTGATCTTGTCGCTTCTGACTCTGTAGGTAAAAAATTCGAGAGAAGCATAACTCCAAATGTATAACTCCAAATCTTAAAAGAAAAATATTAGATATTCATTTTGGCAGAAATACAATTTCTCTATTATTGGGCCTTGACAATTAAATTGTATTTCTCATTATATGTATATATGCTATTGTAAATTATCTTATTATTTTTATTAATAAAAATATGAATTTGTTACGTTGGATTATTCAACCACATTAAGGAATATGTTAGAAGGCAATTAGATTTTAATTTTGTATGGAGAAGGAATTAAGCTTGCGAATATATCAGGCTATTCGAATTGACTTGGTTCGCGTATCTCAGATATGTGAAATTAATTACATTTGGCATATATCCGTGGACTATGAGAGAAAGGACGACGATTGCGCTTTGTCTCCTCTCGTTCGTTAATTAGGGAATCCGAATCCGGAGTCTCTAAGGCGGAGGTTACGTATAAATTCGGAAGTAGCGTTATCTCGTAACAAAGTCACGTGCCTGGCGTTCGAATGCAGCCCTAGGGCTAGCAATGGTTAGGAACTGTTTCCGTTTACCTGCTGCATTCTACTTATTTAAATATATATATATATATAAAATTCGTTTTTTCATTATTAACAATATAGGGAAATGTATATAACACAAGAACGCGAATTGGTAATTTTTCACATTTAAGACTTATTTTGATAAAATTTTAATTCATTTAATGTTGATCTATTTTATGCAGATCTTCCTCCAGACATACGATACATTTGATTACTTTAATAAATCTATATTAAAAGTGAATACTGAAAATGTTGCTAAAACATATTAGTTTGACGCAAGCTTATATCCTTTACTACTTTTGAACTTGGTTAGGAACCTCACCGATCTGATTGCAGACCAATGCTGCATTCTAATGACAGTGCCTTCTTTTTCCTGTACATGCAAAAACGTTATGAATCCTTCATCTTTTCTCTTCGATCATACATTTATTTCTTATTAATAATTATCGATTTTCCAAAACTGGCATTATTCCCGAACTGCAGAAAAATCATAGTCTCAATCTTTCATACGACTGCTCAAATTGTGGATACGTATTGTACCTAAATATATTATATTAAATAGGCAAGTAAATGTATTGAAAATATCCACGTGTGCATAATTTATAATGTGTATAATGGAATTTTATTGAAGAAGGACTTGAATTATTATACAATAATAATAAGAATAATGGATAATAATATTCATATTAATAATATTAACGGTAAAAATAATATATAGAGATAGATATTGAAGTATAGGGTATGCTTCGTAACTATTTCATACTGCCGGCGACAGCTTCACGAATAATTTAGTATACAGCGCAGCTACATGGTGAGGCGTTAATGACGCGACATCCGGCTGGAGAGTAATAGCCCGCCCGAATTAATTCTCTCGGCTGTGCTTTTAGTAAAGTGGATTTTATTGCCGTCTTGCATTCGTGGGAGAAGTCGCCAAATTATAGTTGCGTAACGGCACCGTAGTTAAACATTGACCGTTTAACTAATCCTTGCCGCAGTTACGTCCCGCACGGTAACGTCCTACCGCGACACACACTCGTACATATTCAAATATTTCTCAGTACATGTCAGTATAATTTTGCACCGCGTATAACCACCGTCGATATTGCGGTCCCCGCAATCAAATTCACGTTTTGTTACACACACACACACACACACACACACACACACACACACACACGTTCACGAGTTAATTAAACAGAAATTTTTTATACAACGAAATGTTCCGCGAAATGACTCTAGGACAAGTTCGATAGTCCGTCATCACGAATTATCAATATTGAAGTTTATGTTCAATTTTCCGGCGCAAAAATTTCTAGCGTTTTCAATAACGGGTTTACCATTTTGGCCAAACCAAACGGCGAATTGTGAATGTAGCCACGACGCGCGTTATCATTGGTGCCATTTGCACAAATTTTGCCATTCGAAATGGATTTTGTCATCTATATGTGGAATTTGTGGAATAAAACTCGTGGATAGTTTCACAGTTTATAAAACTTTTGTTCGCAATGTTATCCTATCAATTATCTCGTTGTGAGCCTCGCTCATAGTGTGTTATGCGGTGCCTTGTGTTTTTTTTAAATTTACGTACAAAGTTCTTTAATTATCTCGCAATAAATTGTCCGGCTGTAAATGATGTCGTGGCAAAAATATCCTTCTTCCGCGATCATTAACAGATATTAATAAAAGTTGTCGGTGGCAGATTTCTCGAAAAAAAATCTTTTGCGTGATTTTCAGAGAAGCAGGGCGATTTCAATCAATGTAGATTTAATGTCGTTTGCGAGAACTGATAGGCGCCTATTGAATGTAGAGGTTGTATCGGCAGACCGCGCCGATACTTTATGCGGACGTTATTGAAATATCGCTGCCAGAAGAAATATCGCGCGTGGCGCGCGTTCTAAATCTTCCTAATACCAAGCGTGATGAGATTGCAAGTTACAAAACCGGTTTTTGCCAATGATACATCGCAGATCATTATTTAATAAAATCTTTCAATATCTGTTAACCGATTAATTATTTAATTCAACTTTGGAAGGAGAAAAATGTGCGCAATATTTTCAACAGATTATTGACGATAGTTAATTTATTGCTTTATCGCATTCAGTGATGCATTTCGTTAAAAATATAACGACTAAAATGTTTCTTTATTACGGAAATAATCAGGCGGAATACAATTTACATCCCAGAAATCGAAAATCGAGGACACATTACCGTACCGTTCAAGCCAATAGGAATTACCAATACAATTTTACGCTTTATGATTAATTGAACAAATTAAATTATTATTAGGGTATTATGCACTCACTTCCCTGATGCTGACAGGAAAGAATGTAACTTGTCATGTGCAGTATGCAACATACAATAATGTATTAGGAATTGGAGTATAAAATACGTAATCATCGATGCTATTAAAAGTCCTATACTTGTTCTCGGATGTAATTATAATTATATTTCTTTATAAATATTTTTTTATGTGAAAAATAATCTCGTATGCAATTCTTATAGATTAAATTTTCTTTAAAAAGATTTGAATTTTTGGTTCTAATTACAGCTATAATAATTAAAATTATTATGTATTATTGTAATATTCTTTTGATTAAGTTAAAAAAAATTATTATCAATTTATATATAACGAAAACTTAATTAATTATCTTTTTTAAAATCTCTTTTAAATTTTTTTTATTTATAAATAAAACTTTTAAATATATCAATAAGGTAGAAATTTTTGGGAAAAATCAAAATTTCATCAATTATATTGAAATATGAAATTCTAAAAATAGGATGTTTATTTTCAGAAAGGTCAGATACACGTAGCATTTACTAGCATATGGCAGAGCAAGATCACTTATGGGATGAAAAGAAATTACTTTCCGTCGCTATATGAGATCAACTTTTCTCTTACATGTTTTATGTGGCACGCGCAGCAGGCAAATAGCGATGCACGGTAGCCATAATACCGTTTCCGCGAGATTAAATTTAGCCGAACGGGCAATCTTTATGCGTTCGCTAGAAGCCATTTGCCTGCATGTCACGTGTATGTTGTGTAACAATTTTTAATTGCCCGTCAGCGGAAATTTCGTTAAATTTTGTAACGTAAACGATAGTCTATTTGATCGTTATATTTTTTTATTTTCGGTAAACGTTGCATTACAAATTGTCGTATCGCATAGAATTGTAGAATGAGAAGAGTTGACGTAATAATTTGTCAATTATATTTTGTTCTTTTTTTGGAATATTGAATATTTTGTCGCGTTTGCAAAATTTATGACGACGTCGAAGGACAAGTGAATCTGTGAAAGTTGATCTTTCGATCGAGAATAACTGAAATAAATTTTGCATTTACATAAATATAATCGCGTTTTATCATAATATTCTGTTGCTAAATAAAATAAAACATTGTGTGGGTTTTCTATTACAGAACGATAAAATTAAATCTTTTATTGTGTTTTTTGTTACGGCTACGTATATAATTTCGCTGTTGTACCGATAAATTCTTTTTTTAACTTCTCTTGATTAATATAATTCAAATTGCATGTCGCTTTATCTAAGAAATGTGTGGAGCTTGTATAAATATTAACGAAGCATTAACGATACATCTAACTTATCTTATCGTATCATTCAACGTTTTCATTGCAATCTGATAAACTTCTAAATATACGTGATAATTAAGGAAATTATTAAAAAAGCATCGTCACGATATTTGATCTTGACGACGAATATCTCTCTTTTACAATACGATTGATTTACGTGCCGATTTTATGATTTCCTACGGACGCGACAGAAATCGAGCATAACAAAAAAATGAGTGGCCGTTTAAAAAGGTAGGCAACCCGACATTGATTCATGATGTAATCTATGAAAGATTCGTTATATGCAATAGGAAAATAAATCAATATTGCGGTGACACTCTGCTCTCTAGGGTGAATAAATCTCGAGCAGAACGCGCGTGAATATTTTATACAATACAAGAAAATTTTATTCTAAGTTTATTAGAATTTCATTTAATTTTTCTGGTTAAATTTGTCATGCAGTTTAAATATAAAAAATATAGAGAGAGTATATTCCAGCAATAAAATATAAATTAAATTACTGATAAAACATGTTACAAATTTCTTTACACTCTACTATTAAAACACGTTTTAAATATTTTAAAAATTAGTAGAAATAGAAAAAATGTTAATTAAATTGAATCAATTATTTTATAATATTTTCCAAGTTTTTTCTATCATAAGATGAAATTAATTGAATTATTTAGACAAATTCTAAAAATATTTGTTTTATAATGTTATTATATATTTTTAGTATTAGATATTATTAACGTTTTCTTAGTAATCACCATTCGCAATCCATGTGCCATGTGAGCGATTAAAAAAAATATTTATACGAATGTTGTCCATAGATTATTGGAGCGCCGTGACAGAGTAATATCCGTTCGCTGCCGAGAGCACTTAGCTAGACCGATCCACGCTGTTTATCGAATGCTTCAAAAGCAAATCCGTGACAAAAATAGTCAGTCCGATCGGTTGCGTAAAACTGAAACTCTATATCGAGAAACTGTACTAAACAGAACAAAATTCTAGTCGATATCGATGATCAAAGTCTGTAATCTATGTGAGACGTGTATCGTAAATTCGAAGATTAAGATTATCGAAGAGATTATTTGAAAAGAGTGATTTTCTTTAAGTGAACTTGAGACCATGTTATATTGAATGTGTCGATTTCGTGCAGTACGTGATATTTCATTTACTCTTTTAAAATCAATGAAATTAATTAAATAAGAAAAGCTAAGGAGGAATAATTGTCATCCTATAAGTAATCTTAGGTTTTTGCATTTTTTAAATGTATTGCTCTCTTTTTTTACCTTTTTTATCTTTCTTTATTTAAAAGTTTATCTACATATGTAAGAATACAGTGTTCTAATTTTTTACGAAATATTCATTTTCGGGAAATATTTTGAAATATATAAACTTTTGTAGTATATTTTTGACACAAACTAATATATTACAATATTTTATTGACATTTTCTTTTAATGCAATAATTGTTGAGCTTAATATATAAAAAAAATAGAATTATATGCATTGAACATATGATATAATATTTTAATTCGTAATTTTAGTATGTTTTTTAGTAATTGTTAATTTATATTAAGGTATTTATTTCACTTTACTTAAAAATCTGTTACTAAACCTCAAATATGAAATATTGTTGTATCTTATGCTTAATCGATTTTCTCTCATATACTCTATGTAGAATCCTAGCTTATCAATGATAAGACGATCATATATTGAGTAAATAACAGTATACAGCTTGGAGTGCACCTTGATGAGGGTGAGGATAGGCGGTGTGATCACTCCTATGGTGTCTTGGAGATTCGATTACATGGTGTTTGTATCTAGATATCGTATTAGTGGCAGAGAGAATAGCGATTGTGCTTTAATATATGCTGATAACATAAGATAAGACTTTTTTTTGTTGAAACATTTGCGAAACTTATATTTGGTAACGAGAATAGTTCCTAAAGTTGGTCCTGTTATTGAAATAGTTAAAACTGAATAAATACTTTTTGCGACGTATTCGTTGCAACACGATTTGACATTCGTCAAATTATTTATGATCAATTTTATAACAGAAGGCAAAATAACACAACGATTAAATTGCTTCCTCTCACGAATACCTTAATCTCTTAATCGGTCGGGAGGAAAGTAGCGAAAAGTTTCAGCATTGCGCGATACGAAACTGGGCTTTACCATATATGTTAAGTGCCAGGTGGCGTCACTGCCCGTTTTGTCTACAGAGAAACACGACAAGTGTCGGGAAATTCCAAAGGGGAGTCTTACCCGATCCTGGTAAGTTTCTTTTCTCGCGCTGGTTCCTACGAAAGAACGGACGTTGCGCAACGAAGGGGTGAGAGAGAGTGCAAGTGAGAGGCAGCAGTCCTGGCCCGCGCGCGGCTTGTGAAATTATTTCCTCCGCGAACTGAAAAACTTTTATCCAATATCCGCGGCAGCATCTGGCATCAAACGGCTCTGTGCGCATGTCTCTATGGGGTTTCGGAAAATGTTCACTAGCACTAGGTGAGAGGGAATGGGAAAGAGAAAAAGAGAAGGGCCGTGAGAGGGCCGACGGTAAACTGCATAGCCCATTGGCTTCTAATTGAATCTTACGGCATCCACGCAGGTTCTGACACTTTGGCACGCGACGTAAAAGACCACTTTACACTTCGCAGTGAGTCTGCGAATTAACTTATCGACAATTACTATAGCCACTTTTCCCAAGCACGAAGTTTATTCATCAGAATATATCGGAAGGGGATAAAATTATTAAAGGATGATCTCCCGGAAAATTCGTTACAAGAAATAGACATTAAGCAAATGAAATATTTACATCTCTTTAGGTACATATTTGAGCTAAATTTTTTTACAATTAGTAATAATGTACCTATAATAAAGCGTTTAAACATTATAAATTTTATATTTTTTCTGCGCGCAACAATTTTGCAAAGATGGTAGGTTACGAAAGGTACGATTAGATTTTCGCTCGTGAGAGAAGTACGACGTAGTAAAAACCATATTTAATTTGAAACGAGAGGAAAGTAATTATTTCTAGATTTGATATCTCTTGCGTCATCCGAAATATTGGAAACAAAAGTGAAGGTGATCTTCTTCCAGTTACCCCAGTGGAATATATGTATATTTTCTGTCTGATAATAGATTTTTCCCTTTATATGCAGCGATACATATATGCCCGAATATGCCGACCTAGTTCGGCTTGCGGAATTGCTGGTTCGCTCGCAGTGTAGGCAGTCGATTTATCGTTTGATTAAAAAAAAGTTAACCGAACTTTCTGATAGCTTTGATGCAACTGAATGGTCAATTTGTTTGATTTCCATTGTCGATACGTAGTTACTGTTACTATATTTATTACTATATGTTGTAGTTTTGCGTATTTAGCGATATTTAGTTATGATTAAATTTACGAACTTTTGTAAATGTGTTATTACACAGATTCATGTACCCTATCAGAAAGGTTTCACAAATACAGAATTTCAGGAAAAATTTCATAAAATTTTCTATATCGTCATAAAAAGTAGAAACTCACATTCGTTGTAGTACACGATGCATGCAATAATTTTGTTTATAACACGACGAGTTTGCCCTTTTACGATATTGAGAATTATAATCAACTTTTGCAATAATGCTGTGCGAAAGTCTCTTATAATGTACTTATTGTATACCGCGAAGAGTGATTTAAAATTGAGAGCTATTTAAAATTTTTACTGTCACTTCGTATGAGCGTACGGAGGAGTAATGGCAGTACTGCATTAAATTTCACTTCTGTACCATAGAAAATAGTGGGATCAAATGGAATGGCGCTTTGCCGTGCATCTTAATTGGCTTCTCGTTTCTAATGAAGTAGTAGGATTTAATTTATGTCGCAAGGAAACGAACGGAACAATGCCTCAGATGCGTCAGTAATGACACTCTGCTACAGTTGCATTTGCAGTTACATTTTTTACAGGCCAATGTACAGATAGGCTTTTAAAATAGCATGAAATGTGTATATATATATATATATATATATATATATATACACACAGTGTACATACACAGAAGAGCTTTTTAAGTTAAAATATGATATAAAATTCAATTAATCTCTAGCCAGCATCGGCGCAAGCTTACGAATTTAACATCGCATTAAGGCTAAGGCGCACGCAATAGGACGGCCGCTTTAAGCTCTTAAGTTTTTCCGCATACTAGCAGCCGCAATCTGCAGACGAAGGGATCTTTTTGCTGCGACGCCCTTAACAGCAAACGACAAAAAAGGTCTATTCGTATTGCGTAATAATATCGCGCCCGCCTCGCTTCTCGCCATTGGCCCTATCCCTTTTGTCCCTCGATGAAACTGCGGTAGCCCCAAGGCTACGAGACACAATGAAGCTTTATTTCTTCTTCATATAGGATATATATAAAGAGAAGCTGCGCGCGAGCTTTATTAGCTCGTCATGTATTTTGGTGCGTCGCCCTTCGTCAACCCAGTTTAGTGGCGAATCGGGAAGGACGAGAGATCGTTCTTTCTTCTTTCTTTTTTTTTCACATAAAACAAAAATTGCAGCGCCGATTTTTATTCCACGGTAGTCGTCCGCGCACGAGCGAAATGAACAAAAAAAAAAAACAATATCGTATTGTTGCCAAAGCGAACATAGCTGGCTTTACGGATACATATATGTCACTAAAATAGCATTTCCTCAGTTTCAAAAAAATGAGTTATTGTCGGAAATTGTTGTAGTCGCAACGCTCGCATATCGCGTATAATGAAGATATCATTATTGACTATGTGCGTATCTATACTGGATAAAATTTTTAACAATGAAAATGTTCTCTTGCTTGAGATTAATTAATGATCTGCTCATCTCCTATAGATTAATTTTTTTATTATTTTTTGTGTGACATGTGTGTTAAGACGTCATTGATGCTCACTACTGAGCTTTTTAAGTTTTTAAACAATATTTTCATTTTATTTCAAAAAATTACAATGGGCCAATATTGTTTTAGGATAAATACCTTTATTTAAAAAAACTTTTATTCCATATATTGTTTAAGTTAATATTTATCTTAATGTAACTAAGATTATGTATAGTTTGTAGCCTGCTTATGTATGATTCCAGTCCCCCTGCGCGATTCACCCTATAGTCAAATCCTATCTATTTCACAAGCTTCTCATCTCGAATACACATGGATAGGATTTGGGGTTGTCGTCCTATCACTTGGCCGAATCCTTCGAGCTAGTTACATAGAGAAACGGGATATATATATATGCTGAATACGTCCTGTGTGCGTGTGTGTGCGCAATGCCTACCAATGCTGGAATTTGCCATCCGTTGCTATCTATGCTGCTTCAATATGTGCAGTGTATTGATTACATACTGTATCTAAGACGCGCGTAAATAGCGAAACTTGTTAATTTAACGAATAGATATAGAGAAGCTTCTTCGATACGTTGTTGTTCCGTGCACTTGTTGCATTCATCGAAATTGATTCGCAATCGCGAGGACTATTCTCGCCGTATTTCTACCGGAAGAAACTGATTCACGCACGTGCCGTGATACTTGTCAATTATTTCTCATACACTCGAGAATTCTTCGATAAAAAGCCGGATAAGTGAAGCAATGGAGAAACTGAGGACACCGTTACAACGTCCTGCCGCACGATAGAAGCCGTAAAGGTACAAAGAATGGAGAAACACAAGTAGCTAAGAGAAAACAGGAGGGTGAAGATGGGACGAAGGACAGAGAAAGAGCCGAGATAAATGTGGAAGCGAGCTCGCCGTAAAACCGGTCGAGAAATAAAAAGGTCGTTCCTCGGCTCGTGGCCCAGATCGTTTCGCAATGGGGATTACCTACGGCACGTCATATAAAATGGCCGAAGCCATCCCTCACGCGTATTTCCAACGTACCATGGAATCGCCCTTTACGTCGAGGAACGAGAGAAAGATGTGACTCCGCCTGTTTAACTCTCCGGCGGCATTATCTAATATATGACTAAACGTCGTAATAAAGATATCATCGGCGCTATTTAATTTAGCATGCGCGGAACATTTACAAATTCACTCGATTGTGCATATACTCTATCAATTAATTGGAGAAATGAATAATAATTGTCGACACTAATCACAAATACCTTCCATTGCTGTTATTCTCGTTAATTACGTAATTAGATTTTTATTGGAAGGAGGGGGAGTTTGCGCGCGCGTATGTATATTTTATTGAAATCGAAGCAATTTAGTATCAATTGCGACAATGTAATCAGTGGTATATTTACTAATAACGTTATAATAAAACAGTTATTAATGCAATTACTAATTAATATCTAGTAATAGCGGACACTGCTTTGTATATGAGGGTTGAAAATATTAAAATAACAAAATATATAGAGCTGAGCTTTGTTCAATTCTCCTTAATTTAGAAAAAAAATTTTTTCTAAAAAATTATAAAATTTAAACATTTGTACATATTACGTGTGCGATATATATATAACTATTTTATTCATTTATTAATATATAGGAAGAATTTAAATTCGTATAATTTAAATTATATTTGATCGAAATTATATTAATATTGTATTTTATAAAAGCAGGAAGAGTGTCATGTAAGTAAAAAGCTCTTTTTAATGTGCCGGCGCATTAAAATTTATTTTCAGTAAAAAGAAATTGAATTAATCATCAAAGCGTTCCTAAACTAAACGAATGTATACGTCATTGTTTAAAGTCTATTCATTACCTTGTATTTAGTCATTTAGTTTACGTAATTCACACTAATTTGATAAACAAGCCTTTCTTGGATATCAAAAGGGGTAACACTATAAGGCAGAGTACACCAGGACGTAAACGCGAACTATTGCTTTCCAGATTAGGCTTGGATGCACGTTCACCTCCTTAGTGTCAAACTACCTAATCTAATGCAGCGGCGGTTTCCTTGGAGGATTCATGAAACTGAAGTTCACCTTGCTGTTGCGGTAATTATTGCCTGCGGCAATATAAAGCAAAGCACGTATTGTTACAGTTATAGACTGCGCCTGTGCATATTAGCCGTGACGTATTGCGGAAGTCGTGGTGATACGGCGCCTGCTAAGTTTGAAAGCATTTCGCTGTTTTGTGCAATTTAATGTCATTAATGCGCAGATGATATATGACTCACTCATGAATCAACGATCACCGAAGGTTTATACTCTCGAAACGTTTAAATCAATTGTACACATATGTATCGAGATTGCATAGATTAACATTGACATTGTATAGCTCTACCACGTTATTACTTTATATCACAACTAAATATTCATAGCTGTGATAATACTAATAATAATTCTATAAATATCTACTTTTTAATTTTAATCTAGTGGATTGTTTTTAATATGATATATATTTTTTTATGATATGTATTTTAATATGATACATATTTGAGATTAATTATGTTTTATGCATTGTTTCAGATTGTTTCCCGTCTCGATCTCCTGCTGGATTCCAAAATCCGTGCCTCACTGAAAACCTAAATTAACAACTTCACTCAGTTGCAACTTGGATGTGTGAGTACAATCTTTTCCTTAATCTTTGACAGACTGTTTCGCTACCGTTGCAAGCCGTAAAACGTTAGGCGCAACGACGGATAGCATTGCGTTTCATGGTGTGCTACGTTTAGCAGACTGTAAATTACGACTTTATCTTAAAATTTTTATAGTTGCGGCTGAAACGCCATAAATAATCTTTTATTACGATTCTTTACAACATACGAGTGCCCGTTCTTCGATTTGTCTGATTGTCCTTAATGCCTTTTGCGATAGCAATCTGGCAAAAATTGAGTAATAACGAATAAACTGTCAATTATAAATTTTACGAAATGGAAATAAGAAATTGGATTATTACGTAATTTTATGAAACTGTTATATTATATTATACAACATATACACAAAATTTTGACAATATAATCATTGTGTTGTATCAAGTATTTAAATGTATCGGGGATTAAATAACAAGAAACTTTAAACGACAGGACTAAATGAATTGTAAGCAAAAATTTTTATCAATATATACATATTAACAGTTATTACTGTTGATGAATAAATTTTTCTGTCCAAATGTTATATGATTCTAATTGCATTTAGAAGATGATGTATGATAAATTGCCAGCAATTTATCTGGCAATGGATAATCAATATCGGTTTTGTACTTGTAATACTTCCTAATGCGCGTGTCAACGTTTACAAACGATTGCACATTACTATTGGTGGTAAATTTATCCTGCAGTAATTTATAATTGTGCTTCGAGCAAAACATCCGCATGTCGAAACGATTGTAAATATCGCTTTACGAATATGAATTATTTTCGTGAGTATATTGTGGATATTTAAAATTGTGACAATAAAATTTTATTGTTGCATTTAATGAAGCAGAAACACATAATTTTTGATGTGCAAAGTAGGTTTATACAAATCTGTTTGCTTTAAACCAAAGTTGCTGTACAGTTTTATCTGTTTTTACATAATTTAAAAAGAAATACAAAAAAATTGATGGAACGATTTTTAAAATTGTAAATGCAAAAAAGATAATACTGTTTTAAGGAATAGGATGCAATAAGAATATTACGTTATGTAATATAAATCGCAATTGCAACCGGTATTGAGGAGGGCTTTATTTTGGGGACTAGATCGCTGCTCCACAACATGTTTAACATAAACATTCAATATTTTTCGCGAATGCCGATGGCGAAGCTAACGCGTCCTTCCATCGAGCGATACGATAAGCGTGGGATAAGTGGCGCTCTCCGTAGAAGCTTCGAAATTAATTCCAAGCAAGAAGCCCTTCGTCGTTGCTCGTCTTTACTCCACTCGCCCACAACCTTCCGCAAACATACGGGAGCGGTCTGGCGGATATAACCCGGGCTAAACTAACCTAGTCTAACCCAACCGAACGCAAAGCACCGAGGTTGTCCTCTCACCGCGTGCAAGGTGCAGCCTACTGTCTATCTGAAGCTGCCACGAACCATCAGGAACGAGATATCAGCCAGAGAACAATTCCAATCAATTTGAGGCGGATGTATTCGTCCGACCCCAACCCCCTCGCGCTGGTTGCTCGTGAACCACCCGATATGACGAGAGTACATCCAAGAGCCCCACAAGGTATACATACTGTATACCTATAATCGACCACGAATCGAGATGCCATTGGAACAATCGGATTTGTCGTCGGTCGCGCGGCCTCGTGGAAGATCCCCCGGATAGTTAACTGTTTTGTTGACCGCAGAAGTATAAGGGTATAGATATATGTATGACCACAATAAGTTGGGAAGCTGCCGGATTGGAAACTTTGGTAAGACTTTGAGTAGGGCTTTCGTATTCGAAGATGGTATTGGTTCAAACGAGATTCTGATATTTCATATTTTCAAGTCTAGGTTATTGCTGTTTGGATATCTCGCATCTTGTTATTGATCTCGCTTGCTGGTATCTCGCACTTGCGACGATTATCTTAAATTATTTCAGTTCTACTATTTTGTGTCAATTTTATTATTTTTTTTTTTACTGACAAGAACCAATGACGTTTCTCTTAGAGTTTTCATTCTTACGAACCTATTTAACGAGTCGACTGTTACTCGCTATATCATATCATTGACTATTTTTATACTACACTTACAAAGATAAATTATCAATTCAATTGTAAAACTTCTTTCATTTGCATTTTAATCATAAACTGGAGTAACGATAAGAACATAAAGTTCGTATAGCCGCTATATCTAATAGGAAAGTTTTTGTTGTGTAATTAATGACCAGTATTATTTGAATCATTTCCGCTTCGGCATCGGCGAATGAGACGCTTGTCGGCGGCTAGTGTCATCAAGAATACTCGCGAAGCAGATGATATGCGTATGCAGGCTCGTAAATCACGATGTTTAACATCCATCTAGTTGGTGCCGTTAAAGTAGTCGCTACATATAGCCGGACGATAAAATATTTACGTCTTCCATCGCGGAGCAGTAGAGCTGTCGCGGCGAGCTTCGAATTGGCTTTGAAATTGGCATTCGATCCAACGAGATCCACGAAAAGTTAGTGCTGTTTGCGAGCTACGAACGCATAGCCCTGTATTTTGATATGTTCGCGCCGATCTACACACACACACACACACACACACACACACACACACACACATGTGCATCGATGGAATGTTCGCAATAGCGCGATAGCGCTGGCATTGAAGTTTTCATGCTCCAACGACTTTTTCCGGGGCCGCGAAACCTTGTATACGATCTTGCTGTATGTGATACGATAGCCGCGTGTAGCATACCAGTACGAAGACGGTCTTTAATTCAAGGAAGCACGTGCCCGGTGTAAAGCTCGAGACCATTACGTAGCTTGAAGCACGTGAACTAGAAGAAGGTAAGGAGGGATTCTAGTGCAGCACTTCGTACAGAGTAAAATTGCAGCGACCACAACGACGACGACGACGACGACGACGACGACGACGAGGACGAGGACGAGGACGAGGAGAAAGGTGGACAACGACGACGGTGTTCTCGGTCTCGATCCGATCGGACGACGGTATGACTTCGATTTTCGATACTCCGAAAGTATCTTCTTTGTGCGCCGCGACGAGATAGAAGCGGACTGTGAATTTACAAATATACGAGTGGTAGCGAGTAAGAAGAAAGGATTACGGGTCAACCGGGAACAGAGGTCTCGGGGGAGGTACCGGAGAGGAACGTTAGGTATATAAGCCAAGAGAGGACTTAAATAATCAATCGCCTTCGCGAAGGCTGTAGGTAAAAGCCTATAGCGCCGGTCCTTGGGCGAAGTGTTTGCGCACCCTTCGTTTCTGCCTTTCCTTCGCGTCTTCTTCCTTCGAGGTCGTCCCTCTTCCTGCTCTTTAATACAACTCCCTTTTTCTACCTCAGCCCAACACCTTCCACTAGACGCTTTCTCGCCGCGTTCACATTCTACTTTAGAAGAAGCTAGACGCACACAAAGAGACTTCCAAGTTGAGTTTTATGGCCGAGAAGGTCGACTTACTTGGTTTATGAGAGTGACCGTACCACTGTCCTACGTGAATTTTACTCGATCGTCGTGGCCGATAGGACTCACGAAAGATGAGGACCCAGTTTCTTAATGTTTTAGCGGTTTTATTGAATTTTCTTCGAAATGCGAGTTTGATGATCTGGTTCGCATCTGCTTTTTCTCTTTATTGAAAATCCTTATGCGCTTGGAAAGTTAAATATTCGCTTTTTACATTAATAAACTATTTTTAGACTGCTATCACAATTATTAATACTGCATTGACGTGATATACGTTATTTTTAATCGTACATTTTTATATTATGTTTCCTTCGAATTTATATGTAAATTATTCTTATTAAAAAATTGTATTGAATTTTGTGACAAAACACAAAATTTGTACAACTATAAATATTTTTATTTCTTATTTGTAAAATATTATAGATTTGTTAGACTTATACGGCTTAAAAAATTTCACGGGAAAAAGTTTGAGGGTGAGCCTTTAAGATCTGCTTAATATCTGGCGAATGCGGCTGCTTCTACTCGCAATTAGGAATACCAGCCGTGGATGCTACAAGGCAGTAAATGCCATTTGTGTTATGTCAGTGTTGGACACAGTTTTAAAGCGGTGATTAGAGATTTCAATTCGTGTCGTGCGTTTACGCCATTCGTTAGGAACGAAATTAACGCGCGACATAATCGCGAAGGCTAGAGGCTCGTCCGGCGGAGCAACGAAAGGGACAAAGACGCCGCGGGAGGATGGGTTAATTCTGCATAGCGCGTGGGGTTAATTTGGAAAACGTGCTTCCCGGATTGTTGCTATGGAAATGAGAGCGTTCGTCCTCACGTTTCCCTTATTCTCAGAGTATGACTTAATCTCAAAGAGGAAGAGAGAAAGGGAGAGAAGAGGAAGATGACGGTTGCAGTAACCGTACAAAGCGTAATGCGAGAGGGCACGAGCGAAGATCTGTGAGGAACAGAGGAAGTGCGAGGGGGTAGAGACGGAAGGGCAGAGGAGAGGGAAGGCTGAATGGAAAAGCAAGGAGTTTAGGAGAAGAAGCTATTGCTATCCGGACGGGATGATGTAGAAGAGGAAGACGGAGAAACGAGAGAATAACGTCACGTACACAGCGCGCTAAGAGCACGTTTCTTCACCCGTTCCGGTTGCTCGAGTGTATTAATCCTACGCGGGAGAAAAAGAGGGAGACCTCTTGTACTTTTCACGCTCGGGGTTCGCGGCCGGAATCTAGCGTAGACTCTTGATAATCTTCGACGTACTGTTATTGCTGCGCCGGCGAATAAAGTAATATTCCCGCTAACGCTCATAACACCATGTACTCTTCAATTACGTCCGTAGAATTTTTATTAGCGCGTTCGTGTCTACATTACGCAATGATGCCACCGACACTGCCGATGCCATTCCTTCGAATATCGTACGCTTACTTAATTGAATATAATGATGATCGCGATTTCTTTATTGAGAGATAATATGAAGAATATTAGGAGAATTAATATAAAAAGAATTAATCTATGGTGATCTTTTTCTTTATGATAAACAATTGTTATTACAATTAATGAATTATATGTATATAAATTAAGTATACACCCAAAAAAAGTATTTTACGCTCAAAGTGATTTTTCCTATAATCTCACATTCTAAGCTCACTGTTTTACAGCAAACATATTCCTCTTTCAATAAAGTAAAAAATACTTTTTTCTATCTTAAATACTCTTGTTTATAGTATTTTTCTCTTGATTTCAGAGGAATCCTCTTGAGGTCAAAATAAGAGTAAAATCCTCTAAGATTTAAACGATTCCACGTATATCAAAATTATTTTTTTGGGGTGTATTAATTTATATACATTTGATTGAATTGCAAAAAAAGTTTTAATCAAATAATGTTCGTTTAACGAATCCGTGAAAACACCACATCATTTTTGCGTCTGATTCATTTAATAGTTTCTGCTTTTTCTCATCCTAATAACATCATATTTCCCGAGTAAATAACGTACAATTTCTGTTGTTTCTTTACTATTATGACACATGAAAAGAAATATTTTTGCAATGATTAATAAACGAAAAGTAAGCTAAATTTTCCACGATCATTAGCTATAGGTATAAAAAAATATTCAGATGCGGATTCTTGCAAAACTGATGCAGTCGAGATAACATTGCACCGCTTGTTATGCATGTCTGTGTGCACTGCATCAACCGTTAAAAACCGTGATACCTGATGTTTGCACACGGATCGGACCGAGATCCGCATATCACGATGGCCACGTTTATGCAAAGTCTTATTTACGCGCGTGTACAATATGCCGTCATCTCGTGCGTGAAACACCACGGCGAAGGGTGCGTTTTCTCGCATAACTCTTACCGCTTAGAGTGACAAATAGCCATGCGACGTCGTGCATGCTTGGACGACGATAAGAAGGGCCGAAATTTAAAGGCAAACTCACGGCACCATCTTAAAGGTTCACGCTATCGTTAAACACTAAGATGCGCCTAGAATTGGTGTTGCGAAGCAAATTTATACACGTAACTTTTAATAGTCTTATTTTAATGGCTTACGTCGCATAATTAAATCTCTTTGGTCGTTGAGATGCGTGATTTTAAACGGATCAAAAATGTATAATAAAAAGAAAAATATTCATTCCAATATTTTTTAAAAATATATTTCATATCCGATTTTGCGTAAACTTTTTCGCCTAATATATTTAAATTTTTTATATTTTAATATAAATATATAAATATAATTCTTCTCACGCACCTATACTACCATTTTTCACGTTTGTCCATCACATCAAACGCTAAATATCGAATAAAAAATCTAGGTTTCCTCTATTTTCCGCTCTTTTTATCGATACGTTCGATGATATAAAGCAGACTCCTGGAATCGAGAGTGACGTAAACGCGGGATGGCTTTTCTAGCCTGTAACGGAGCTCATCGTCGATATTATTGCCTCCCGGAACGTCGCAGCACTGCAAATATCGATACGCGATGGTAGAAAATACTTTTCGGCCCGGCAATAAAGACGAGCGCTCATCGGATCGTAAATGCAATGGAACCGCAACGGCGGCCTCGATCACGAGTGTATCATTCCTGCGCGTGTGTAGACGTTATGCATACACACCTTCGCACGTGTGGCATGCGAGATGAATTTTGAAAGCTCGCTTTGACTATCTTGCCGTGCATCATAATTATCGTAATGAACAAAAGATTCGCGAGATACACCCAAAAAAAAAGTAATTTTGTTATACGTGGAATCCTTTAAATCTTTGAGGATTTTACTCTTATTTTGACCTTAAGAAAATTCCTCTGAAATCAAGAGAAAAATACTATAAACAAGAGTATTTAAGGGGGCATATATGTTTGGAGGTATAAAATAAAGGCGTTTTTTATTAATTTTTTTCAAAGCCAAGAGACAAACTATAAAAAT